>PISW01013463.1:0-26139 GCA_004023785.1 Mungos mungo
GGGGAGAGGAAGGGGGAAAGAGAGCGGGGATGAGTGAGGGACACGGATCAAGGGAGACTATTGAATACTGGAGATGAACCATGGACTGAGGGGGGAGGGGGAGGGAGGGAGGGGGGATGGTCATGGTGGGGGGCACTTGTGGGGAGAAGCACGTGGTGTTATATGGAAACTAATTTGACAATAAACTATTATAAAAAAATAAAATAAAATAAAATAAAAATAAATAAATAAAAATATTATGTGAAACGAGTCTCAATTTTTCAGAGTTTTTTGTGCTACTTGATGTTTTGCATCGAGGTTAGATTTGAATGACTTTAGACGCACTCTTTAATTTTCTTCAAGTGTACATTTTATACACTCGGCATCCATATTTCTCCAGAATATTTTAATTCTCCCATACTGAAACTCTGTCCCAATTAACACTAACCTATTTCCTCTCTTCTTCCAGCTCCTTGAAACCACCATTTTATTTCTGTCTCTGAGTTTGACTCCTCTTGGTACTGTATATGAGTGTGATTATACAAAATGTGTCCATCTTCAACATCTCCATTTTGAAGTTCTTGACTTTTAAATCTGAACTTCTAGAGACTATTGAATACTGAAAATGAACCGTGGACTGGAGGGGGAGGGAGGGATGGAGAGGGTGACGGTCATGGGGGGGCACTTGTAGGGATAAGCACTGGCTGTTATATGGAAGCCAACTTGACAATTAACTATTTAAAAAAAAAACAAAAACAGAGGAAAAAAATAAATAAGAGGAACAAAATCTAAAAATGGGAATTAAGAAGTTCCTCATAGAAACATAAATTTTAACTCAGAAGATGGAAATAGCTTCTGAATTTTGTTACAGAAGACTGAAAACTACCGAAATTACATGATTAACATCATGGATTTGCGGATGTCAAAGTCAAAAAGTCATCTATTAAACTGAAAAAAAATAGAAGTCTATTTTATGTTAAGATCCTTGAAATTGGAAGTCAGAAGCAAAGTGTACAGACAGCTGAACTTTCTCTAGAGAGGAAGAAGGGCCTAGACTCTTATAAACAGATACACTTTTTTCCTTTTCTTCTTCTGTTATTAGGAAGTCCTCAGAGATTGTGATAGCATGGGCCAATTTTGCTCATTATGAGCCCTGTGCAATGAGGTCTTAGGTCCTACAGGAGTAATAATTAGCCAGTGCCTCTAGCTTTTCTGGAGGGAAAATCTGTTAGGCTTCATACTGAGCCTTCTCCTCCCAGAGTCATCATCTGTAGAACAAGATTCATGCCTGAAGCTGTCTTTCTGCCAGTCCTGAGGACAAAGCCTTACCAGGCAGGAGAGGAGGATGGATCCAAACTCCCATGTCATGATCAGGCAGAGGTATAGCATGGACCAGTGAGTGCCCAGGAAGGTGGTGGAAGGACAAGGGACCATTGGGAATTGTTTCCTCTTCAGCAAGACAAGCTGGGGCTGGCCAGATGGGAGGGCAACAATATGGAATTTTTGAGTTCAGAGGCCTATGAAGTTGATGTTCTTTTTCTTGTTGGGGATTTCAGAATTTCGTTCAGAATTCTGCTCTCCTCTGACACCATTTCTAGCTTCTGTTGCCTCACTCACATGAGAGAAGGAAATGATTATATGTAAAATATTGATTACCCTTTGTTAGTTCACAGGAAGATAATACAGCTTCCACATACTACAAGCTTTCCTGCCTATGTTTTCATGTCTTCTGGGGATGTCCTGTATGACTAACGATTGAGATTCAGTGATTTCCCAGCAAGCACACTTCCAGAGTGACAAATCAAATTAATCAAACCCTGAGGAGGGGACCATGGGAACCCCTGATTGGTAGCCAAATCAGAGAGTATTGGGCCGGAACATGAGGACCTAGTACTTGCAATTGGCATTTGAAATGGGTGGGAGCAGTGTTGTGAGCCTGAGCCCTTATCCCATGGGTTCTGACACTCCAGGCAGAGTGTGTCAGAATTGAGTTAAATAGTAAGACATTCAGCTCTTGTAGAGAATTGCTTAGTTTTGCGGGGGAAACCCTGCACATTTGCTGACCGAAAGTTTCAGAAGTATTCTGCGTAAAATAAAGGAGAATTTCAGGAGGTAAACGGTGGGTAGGTTTTTCCTATACAGTGATGAATGGGTAATTCAATTTTAATATACTACTATTGGGTCAGAGTGTTCATGCACACTGTGGGATCTTTGAGGGCAAGGCAATAGTTTCAACGGTGAAGGTGAGGCAAACATGTTTGTTCACTGATCTTATGTTCAAGAAATGTCTAAGATTTTGGAAGACACCTTGTTTAAATTAAATTTAGCGGGATCCCAAGCAATGACTGTAACTTGAACCCCTGTGTTGATTGAGAACATGAAGATTTGCCAATTGGTGCATTTCAGCATTTATTGAAGTTAACCAGGATCTATGAGAAGAGATGTAAAAGCCAATCAGCACCTTTTTTTTTTCTCCAAATTATTTTAGTATATTTCAGATTTACTTGGGTCAAATTGTATGACTGTTTTATTTTTTGTTTATATCCCCATATGCAAGTTTCTTTCTTTCTCTTGTTTTCTTTATTTTTTAGACTGGATATATTTTAAAGGCAGTCTTTTTCACCCTGCTCATATTATTAAGTATCTTTCCCAGAGAACATCAAGTCAGCATCTTCATGATGAGGGACCTCTTCAAAATGATGACTGTTTTATAGGGTTTATATAACGCATGATTAACCCAGGTCTATACTATCCTCTTTACTGTGCTACAGGGATGTTCTGGATGTTTCTCCCTATAACCCTGAGGATCTGGATCTTTGTTGAGACAAAGCAGGAATAGCACAGGTATTGAAAGGTTCCAGCCAGCTTTTAGGAGTACAGACCTCAGCATGACACACAACGACTGCTTTTCTTCTTCTCCTTCCCTCCTCCCTCTCTCCCTGCCTTCGTTTCTCTCCCTCTCTGTGTTTCTTAACTCTATCCCTCTCCAATGACACTTTCATGTGCAACCACCCAATGAACTGATATCTTGCACAGGGTGTATTCTTACCCCTGAGCACCCATAGAGGCCAATGCTGGGTTGAAACACACAACCAATCAGGTTAAGAGTCTTTCCCCAATCCTAGTGTCTGTCACGGCTTCATTCCAAGACATATGGATAGATCTAGGCCAAAACATAAGACCTAGGAACATTAACTAAAGACCCAATCCTGGGGCACCTGGATGGCTCAGCTGGTTGAGCATCTATCCAGCTTGGTTCGGGTCATGATTTCATGCTTGGTGAGTTCGAGCCCCACATCAGGGTTACTACTGTCAGCCTGTCAATGCAGAGCATGCTTTAGACCCTATGTCCCCCTCTCTCTGTCCCTCCCTCACTAGAGCTCCATCAAAAGAGGTTAAGAAAAAGACCCAATCCCATATTCTTGTCTCTAACAACCAAGTGATTATTAACACTTCTAAAGTAGGTCATTTGGATCTCTAAGAAAGGATTGGAAGGGCTCTAGAAATGCAGCACGGTGCGGCACAGTCCAGAGTGTATGCTTGCCATCAGGCAGCAGAGCCAGAGAGCAAACCAGAGCAAGAGAAGAAAGACCTCGTATGGTGGTGGTCACTGTCTCATGCCCCAGCTGCTGCATCAATAGGACACAGTGCAGAAACTGGATTGACCTCTATCCAAAATTTGGCTGGATGCTGAAGCTGATAATGCAAGTCATGCAAGCCGGTATAAAAAGTTTTATTCTTCATAAAGATCTCCTTGTTTAGGGAGAGCATAACAGGTGATTGAAACTGTTCTGAAATGGCAAAAGAGTTCAAGGAAAGTGACTGGCTTGGGTTTTGTATTGTGGCTGTGGTGTGAGTTCAGAGTGAGAGTTCCTGCATATGTGCTTGTGGTGTGTGAATGTCTCACTGTCTCCAAATGGGGGAGAATCCAGGCCGCCTGGCTTGCTTTTTTTTTTTTTTAATTGAGATATAATTGATATATAGCAGTATATTAAGTACAAGTATACAAAATAATGATTCAAAACGTATACATATTGCAAAATGATCACCACGGGTCTAGTTAACCTCCTTCATCATACATAGTTGCAATTTTTTTTTTTCAGAGAGAGAAAGAGTGTGACCGAGTGAGCAGGTGAGCGCATTTGGGGCAGAAGGACAGAGACAGAATCTTAATCAGGCTCCCTGCTCAACACAGAGCCTGGGGCAGAGTTTGATCCCATGACTGTGGGATCATGACCTGAGCCAAAATCAAGAGTTGACTCCTCAGCCGACTGAACCACCGTAGTGACCCACAAAATTTTTTCTTGTAATTATAACTTTTTAAGATCTACTCTTAATAGCTTTCAGACACAAAATACAATATTATTAACTTTAGGTATCATGCTATATATCACATCCTCAGAAGCTTACTTATCCTATAACTGGAGGACCCTGGCTTTCTTATCATTTAGCCCAGGTGTTGGGCAGATGGGGAATTAGAGCCTTAAACACTGTTTGCAATAAAATCACCACAAAAAATGGAGTCACAGACTTTATTACATAGTTATTTAGGAAGTTTGTCACTTCTCTGCATTTAGATGTAACAAGGTACTTCTGACTGCTTATTAGTGTCCTTTTATTAGAACAATCATTTCAAAGGAGAATGACATTTCTTATTCCTTTTGTTTCCTTTACAGGAGGCTACTGATATATTAGTGTGTTAATAGAATTGTAAATCTCTAATTTCTAATTTCTTTAGCCCCTTCTTTCCAAAGTGGGTGCTCATAGAAATAGGTGAATGAAGAAAAAGACATTGAGAAAAGCGTTCTAGGATGAATGTGTTGTCCCATCTGAAAAATGGTGCTAAATTTTCCTCAAGTGTGAATATATTATTTACGAATTGCACGAATGCAAAATATAATGACAATGATGGATACCTGTATAGTGGTTTCCTTTATGTAAACTCTCGCTTATGTTCCAGAAGCTGTGTCTGCTCTGTGGAACCACAGAATCTAACACATGTGTTGGAATTCCTCCTCCTGGGGCTCTCAGATGATCCCGAATTGCAGCCTCTAACCGGCAGCCTGTTCCTGTCCATGTATCTGGTCACCATGCTAGGGAATCTACTGATCATCCTGGCCATCAGCTCTGACCCCCACCTCCACACCCCCATGTACATCTTCCTTTCCATCTTGTCCCTGAGTGACATCGGTTTCACATCTACCACGGTTCCAAAGGTGATTTGGGACATCCAGACTCATAATAGAGTCATGTCCCACACAGGCTGCCTGATTCAGTTGTCCTTTTTTTATCTTTTTGGCTGTTTGGACAGTGTACTCTTAACTGTGATGGCCTATGATCGGTTTGTAGCTGTCTATTATCCTCTGCACTACCCAGTCTTCATGAACCCCCGTCTTTGTCACCTGCTGATTCTGGTGTCTTTTTTGATCAGCCTTCTGGACTCTCAGCTGCACTGCCTCATCATGTCACAACTTACCTTCTGCACAAATGTGGAAATTCCCCATTTCTTCTGTGACCCTCCTCAACTCCTGAAGCTTTCCTGTAATGACACTTCCACCAATAAGATATTCATGTATTTTATTGGGGCCGTCTTTGGTGGTATTCCAGTCTCGGGGATCCTTTGCTCTTATATTAGAATTGTTTCCTCCATTCTGAGACTCCCATCGACAGATGGGAAATACAAAGCCTTCTCCACCTGTGGCTCTCATCTGTCCGTTGTTTGCTTATTTTATGGAACAGGTCTTGGTGTGTACCTCAGTTCGACTGTCTCACATTCTCCCAGGAAGAGTGCAGTGGCCTCCGTGATGTATACTGTGGTTGCTCCCATGCTGAATCCATTCATCTACAGCCTGAGGAACAGGGATATCAAGAAGGCCTTGCAGAGACTCCTCAACAGAACAGCCTTGTCTTAACATTGTACGCTTTTTGTTATTCTTGTCTGTTGATCAGAAATGATTGCAAAACCAAAGTATGGAATTCACAAGCATGCCTCTTTAGTCACATGAGTTTTGTAGGTCATGGTTTCCATTCATCTTGACTGATCATATCTAAACATTTCTTACTTTGGCTATTCTTTGATGGAATTAAGGGAGTATTGGGGGACCCTCTGTATGTCAAAATCACCACATAATTGAATGTTATTACACATTTGGAATCTTTGATATTTGTCAGCTATGACCCAAGCTTCCTATACAAAATCACAACTCCCTTTTAAAACATATGCACAATTCTTAACCATATTCACCAGCATGTCTATTTTCCATAAATCTTGGCTTGGATCAAATCTATTGATACAGGTTGTGTGAGAAAATGTATGTCACTGATCCTTTATCTTGGTTTCCTATTTGGAGTATCTGATAAGCTTTAAAATCTTATACTATGGGGTGCCTGGCTGGCTCAATGAGAAGAGTATGAAACACTTAAATGTGGGGTTGTATGTTTGAGCCCCACATTAGATGCAGAGACCTAGGAATAAAATCTTGGGGGTGCCTAGGTGGCTCAGTCAGTTAAGAGTCCAACTCGTTACATTTCCCTCATAGAGTCCCTCTTAGGATTTCTTGTAGGGCTAGTTTGGTGGTCATGAATTCTCTCAACTTTTGTTTATTTGGGAAAACCTTTATCTCTCCTTTTATTTTGAATGACAGGCTCGCTGGATAAAGAATTCTTGGCTGCATATTCTTCCCTTTTCATCACAATGAAGATTTCCTGTCATTTCTTTCTAGCCAGCCAAGTTTCAGTAGATAGGTCTGTAACCAAAGTGATACGTTTCCTTTGTATGTTAAGGCCCTTTTATCCCTCACTGCTTTCACAATTCTTTGTCTTTATATTTTGCCAGTTTCATTATGATATGTCGTGCTGAAAGTTCGTTTATGTTACGTCCTAGGGTGATCAGTACGCCTCTTAAATTTCAAAGTCTTTCTCTTTACCTAGATTAGGGAAATTTTTGTGTATAATTTGGTCCATCACCACTTCAGGACCTTTTTCTCTTTCTTCCTATTCAGAAACTCCTATGATACAGATATTGTTCCATTTGATTGTATCACTCAGGTCTCTGATTATCCTTTCATGCTCTTTTATCAATTTCTGTCTCTTCTTCTCAATTTCTTCCTTTGCTATAACTGTGTCTTCTAATTCACCTATTCTCCTCAAATCATAGAAAGAGCCTAAATGTCCATCACCTGATGAATGGATAAAGATGTGGTATATATACACAATGGAGTACTATATGGCAATGAAAAAAATTAAATAAGGCCATTTGTAGCAAAGTGGATGGACCTCGAGGGTGTCATGGTAAGTGCAATAAGTCATGCAGAGAAGGTCAGATACCATATGTTTGCACTTATAAGTCTAAAGGGAGAAATCTAACAGAGGGCCATAGGGAGGGGAAGGTGGAAAGAGAGTTGGGGAGAGAGAAGGACACAAACCATGAGAGACTACTGAATACTGAAAACGAACCGAGGGCTGAAGGAGCAGGGGGAGGGGCGGAGGGGTGATTGCCATGAAGGCGGGGGCACTTGTGGGGAGAAGCACTGGGTATTATATAGAAACCAATTTGACAATAAACTACTATAAAAAAAAAAGTTCAACTCGTGATTTTGGCTCAAAAAATGTACTCAGGCTTCATGAAATTAATCCCTGCACTGGGCTCTCTGCTGACAGTATGGAACCTGCTTGGGTTTCTCACTCTCTATGAAAACTAAATATATAAACTTTAAAAAAATCCTTAAAAATATTCTCATGCTTGAATTCTAACATTATGGATTAAGACTCCAGTGTAATGGAGAGTGAAAAGAACATGAACAGTTTTTTTTAACAGCTCCCCAGGTGGGATTACTGTGCAACTAAGGTAGAGGCCTATTGAATTTTGTCAGGCCTTTCCTTCAAAGATGACTTGCATGTGTTGGGTCCTTCACTGTTCATGGTCAGATCCTGAACATCTCAAGTGATCAAAGCTTGTAAAGGAGGAGACAGGAGTTTTCCACAGCAACAGCCAATGTGATTTTCCCTGCATATTCCTGGTAATACTTTTGTACATATCTTCTCCTTCCATACTCAACAGCTGGTTCACTGTGCTAAATATTATGCTATTGTTCTCTGCTCCAGACTTACCCTTCTATACTACAAGTTGTGATGCTATGGTAAGGGCTAGGAACCTTTAGACCACTGCTCTAATTTTCCATCTGTCTTCGTCTTAAGTTCCTCCAATAATGGTAATCAAAGTCACATGCACTCATCTCCAGTCTTTCCCCCACACCTCTTAGTCCATGGTGTTACCACTATATCATGTGGCTATGGCTCTATTGCCATGTTTTTCCTTTTGTGCCTTTGACCTTCAATAACTATTTAATCACACCTATACTAAATTATCTTCATTACAATAACTAGTGCAGTTTCTTTTTTCTTGATTGAACACTCCTAAATCATAATATGGAAACTAAGGCTACACTGTGAGATGCAATGGGAAGACTGTAAGGTAAGGGAGGATAAAAAGGTGACTGTAATAATATGTCTTGGTCAAGCGTATACAATTTTACATTCAGGTAGCGGTGATATTTCCAGTTGCTTAGTGGTTTTGATTGTGCCTCTATGTTATGAAATCACCTAGGTATTTGGGATAAGCATAACTCTATCTTCATTGTCATTATTCAAGGACAGCAAAGGACCAAGTCCTCAGCAAAGGGAAGATCTTCTCTTTCACTAGTAACCACCTTATTAGGATCCTACTTTGTCACCATGCTTCCTTCAGTTCTATCATGATCAATCTGTGTTTGGGTCCTTCCGTCTTCTGCTACACACCCGGGAACCCATGTTCATATCAATATTCCCTATACAGATGCTACACATAGTATTTGAGGTAGAAATTTTTGGGCTTTCTGAAAAGCTTTCCAAAAACTGGTTTCATTGCTCTGCCTTTACACTAAGCCAATGGCCTACCGACTACACTGACAGTGAACTTCATATTGGATTGGCTCTTCCTGCTACAAAGTGCCTACAGTTTAAATTTTCCTTTAGTTCAAGCACTCTTAAACATCTCAACATGAACACGCCTTCTCCAATCCTCTCTATATTCTTGTCATTTGGTCCTGTGGACACTCTAAATTTTTTTCTCTGCCATTTTTGCACACACAAAAATAATTAGCACACTTTCTTTCATATCCAAATTAATTTGGTAAATAGTGAGGTTTTCTTTGTATCTGTTATTACTAAATCAATCTCTGAGCTCGTCTTCCAGTTGAGCCTTGAGATAACTACATCCCTGCCCATATTTTGACTATAGAGATCTCTGTAAGTCCCTGAAGTATTTAAGCAAGCTATCAAGTCACCAGATGAATATGTAAAAATAAACAATTGACTCATTTAGCAATATACATAATTAGGCAGAAAAATTAGAACCTGGACTGTCCCTTAAAACAATAAAAATCAGGAGGGGGCCAAGATGGTGGATCATTATCACACACATTTCTGTGTGTCTCATCCCTGAAATGCAACCAGATCAACACAAAACCATCTTGCACACCTAGAAAAGTGACTGAGGTTTAACACAACAATCTTTAACAAATGCCTCTGTGGCAAGAATGGATGAAGCAGAGTAGCGAATCAGTGACATAAAAGGCTTATTTATAAAAAAAAATAATAATAATAATAATAAAGCAGGAAAAAAGAGGGAAACCAAGGCAAAAGAGCACAAAATAAGAATTAGAGAACTGAGTGACTCGTGAATAACATCAGAATCATAGGGGTCCCAGGAGATGAAGAGACAGAAAAAGGGGTAGAAGTTTTATGTGAGCAAAGCATAGTGGAGTACTTTCGTATCTTGGGGAAAGACACAGACATCAAAATCCAGGAAGCAGAGAGAACTCCCATTAGATTAAACAAAAACCTACCATCGACAAGGCATATCATAGTCAGATGCACAAAATTCTCAGACAAATAAAGAATCAAGAAAGCAGCAAGAGAAAAAGTACTTAACATACAAGGGAAGACAGATCAGGTCTGTAGCAGCCCTAACCAGAGAAACTTGACAGGCCAGAAAGGAGTGGTAGGACATATTCAATGTGCCAAAACTGAAAAGTATGCAGCCAAGAATTCTTTATGCAGAAAGGCTGTCATTCAAAACAGAGGAAGAGATTAAAAGTTTCCCAGACAGGACCTCCTGGGTGGCTCAGTCAGTTAAGCGTCCAACTTTGGCTCAGATCATGATCTCATGGTTTGTAAATTCGAGCCCCATTTCGGGCTCTGTGCTGACAGCTAGCTCAGAGCCGGGAGCCTGATTCAGATTCTGTATTTCCCCCTCTCTCTGACTCTCCCCTGTCCATGCTGTCTTCTCTCTATCTCATATATAAATAAAAAAACATTTTAAAAAATTAAAAAAAGAAGTTTCCTAAATAAAACTAAAGGAACTCATGACCACTAAACCAGCCCTGCTAATAATTGGTTTAAATGTTTATATTTTTGAGAGAAAGACCATGGGGTATGGCGTGCAGAGAGGAGAGACAGACTGTGAACAAGGAAGGAACAGAGAGAGAGAGAGAGAGAGAGAGAGAGAGAGAGAGAGAGAGAGAGGGAGAGAGAGGGAGGGAGGGAGGGAGGGAGGGAGGGGGAGCGGGAGAGGGAGGGAGGGAGACGGCATTTGAATAAGGCCCCAGGCTCTGAGCTGCCAGCACAGAATCAGATGCGGGGCTCGAACTCACAAACTGTGAGATCATGACGAGAGCTAAAGTATGGCACTTAACTGACTGATCCACTCAGGCACCTTGCAGCCCTGCAAGAAATTTTAAAGGAGGAGGCTCTCTGAGGGAGGGGAAAAGATGAAAATAACAACCCAAAAGAATAAAAGTAATAACTAAAAAGAATTAGAAAACACCAACAGAAATTCCAACTTGAAGAAAACAAGATCCATCTGTATCCTGTTTACAAGAGAAACATTTTAGACCTAAAGACTACTTCAGATTGAATGGAAGGGGATAGAGAATGATCTATTATGCTAATGGTCACCAAAAAAAAAAGTCAGAATAGATATACTTATTTCAGACGATCTATATTTTAAAATAAAGCCTGTGTTCATAGCAGCACTATCAACAATAGCCAAATCATGGAAAGAGCCTAAATGTCCATCACCTGATGAATGGATCAAGATGTGGTATATGTATACAATGGAGCATTATATGGCAATGAGAAAGGATGAAATCTGGCCATTTGTAGCAAAGTGGATGGACCTCGAGGGTGTCATGGTAAGCAAAATAAGTCAGGCAGAGAAGGACAGATACTATATGTTTGCACTCATAGGTCTAACTGGAGAAAAGGAGAAATGGAGTACAATGGGGAGGGAAGTTGGAAACAGAGTTGCGGGGAGAGGGAGGCAAAACATGAGAGACTATTGAATACTGAAACTGAACCGAGAGTTGATGGGGAAGGGGAAGGTGGAAGGGAGGTGATGGTAATGGAGAAGGGCACTTGTGGGGAAGACCACTGGGTGTTATATGGAAACCAATTTGACAATAAACTATTTAAAAACAAATTAAAATAAAGAAACGGACCCCATTCACAATTGCATGAAAAACCATAAAATACCTAGGAATAAACCTACCCAAAGATTTAAAGATCTGTATGATGAAAACTATAGAAAACTTATGAAAGAAATTAAAGAAGACACAAAGAAATGGAAAAACATTCCATGATCATGGATCAGAAGAATAAACATTGTGAAAATGTCATTACTACACAATGCAATCTACACATTCAGTGCAATCCCCATCAAAATGGCACCAGCATTATTTGCAAAGCTAGAACAAACTATCCTAACATTCGTATGGAACCACAAAAAAACCCAAATAGCCAAAGTAATATTGAGGAAGAAAACCAAAATGGGAGGCATCACAATCCCAGACTTTAGCCTCTACTACAAAAGCTGTCATCATTGAGACAGTATCGTATTGGCACAGAAACAGACACAAAGACCAATGGAATAGAATAGAGTACCCAGAACTGGACCTACAAATATATGGCCAATTAATTTTTGACAAGGCAGGAAAGCATATCCAATGGAGAAAAGACAGCCTCTTTAACAGGTGGTGCTGGGAGAATTGGACAGCAACATGCAGAAAATGACACTAGACCACTTTCTTACACCATACACAAAAATAAACTCAAAATTGCTGAAGGACCTGAATGTGAGACAGGAAATCATCAAAACCCTAGAGGAGAAAGCAGGAAAAGGCTTCCTTGACCTCAATTGCAGCAATTTCCTACTCGACACGTCCCAAAGGCAAGGGAATCAAAAACTAAAACAAACTACTGGGACCTCATTGAGATACAAAGCTTCTGCACTGCAAAGGAAACAATAAAAAAAAACTAATAGGCAACCGACAGAATGGGAAAAGATAGTTGCAAATGACATACCAAATAAAAGGTCAGTTTCCAAAATCTACAAGGAATTCACCAAACTCCACACCCGAAAAATGAATAATCCAGCGAAGAAATGGGCAGAAGACATAAAAGATGCTTCTCCAAGGAGGACATTCAGATGGCCAACCGGCACATGAAATGATGCTCAGTGTCACTCATCATCAGGGAAATACAAATCAAAACCACACTGAGATACCACCTCACGCCAGTCAGAGTGGCTAAAATGAACAAATCAAGGACTATGGATGCTGGTAAAGATGTGGAGAAATGGGTACCGTCCTACACTCCTGGTGGGAATGTAAACTGGTACAGCAGCTCTGGAAAGCAGTGTGGAGGTTCCTCAAAAAACTATCAGTAGAACTCCTCTATAACCCTGCAATAACACTGCTAGGGATTTACCCAAGGGATACAGAAGTAATGCTGCAAAGGGGCACGTGTACCCCAATGTTCATAGCGGCACTTTCAATGATAGCCAAATTATGGAAAGAGCCTCTATGTCCTTCACCTGATGAATGGATCAAGAAGATGAGGTTTATCTATGCAATGGAATACTACATGGCCAGGAGAAAGACAGAAATCTGGCCATTTGTAGCAAATTGGATGGACCTCGAGTGTGTCATGCTAAGTGAAATAAGTCAGGCGGAGAAGGACAGATACCATATGCTTGAACTCATAGGTCTAACAGGATAAACCTAACAGAGGACCATGGGAAGAGGAAGGGGGAGGAAGTGTTAGGGAGAGGCAGGGAGGCAAATCACGAGAACCTTTTGAATACTGAAAACAAACTGAGGTCTGAAGGGAGAGGGGGAAAGGGAATGCTAGTGATGGTCATGGAGGAGGGTACTTGTGGAGGAGAGGACTGAATGTTACATGGAAACCAACTTGACAATGACAGTCTGGTACTTGTACAAGTACAAACACCCAGATCAATGAAACAGAATAGGGAGCCCAGAAGTGAACCCACTAGTGTATGGCCAACTAATCTTTGACAAAGCAGGAAAGATACCCAGTGGAATAAAGACAGTTTCTTCAGCAAGTGGTGCTGGGATTACTGGACAGTGACATGCAGAAAAATGATCCTGGACCACTTTCTTACATCATACACAAAAATGAACTCAAAATGGATAAAACACCTAAACGTAAGATAGGATACCATCAAAATCCTAATGGAGAAAGGCAGCAATAACCTCTTTCTCTTTGCCAAAACAACCTCTTACCCAATATGTCTCCAGAGGCAAGGGAAACAAAAACAAAAAGGAACTAATGAGACCTCATCAAAATAAAAACTTAACAGTGAAGGAAGCAATCAACAAAAGTAAAAGGCAATCAATGGAATGGGAGAATATATTTGCAAATGACATATCAGATACAGGGTAGGTACCCCAAATCTATAAAGAATTTAGCAAACTCAACACCCAAAAAAACCCAGATAATCCAGTGACAAAATAGACAAAAGACATGAATAGGCACGTCTCCCAAGAAGACATCCAGATGGTTAAGAGACACATGAAAAAATGCTCAATGTTACTCATCATCAGGGAAATACAAAGTAAAACCACAATGAGACATCATCTCACATCTGTCGGAATGGGGAACATCAACAACTCAGGCAACAACAGATGCTGGCAAGGATGTGGAGAATGCAAACTGGGGCAGTCACTCTGGAAAATGGTATGGAGGCTCCTCAAAAAATTAAAAATACAACTACCCTATGACCCAGCAATTGCACTACTAGGTATATATCCAAGGGAACAAGTATGCTGCTTCGATGGGCACAGGCACCCCAATGTTTAAGGCAGTGCTATCACCAATAGGCAAAGTATGGAACAAGCCCAAATGTCCACCAACAGATGAATGGAATATTACTTGGCAATCAAAAAGAACGGAATCTTGCCATTTGCAACAACATGGATGTAACTAGAGGGCATTATGGTAAGTGAAATTAGTCAGAGAAAGACAAATATCATTTGAATTCACTCATATGAAGACTTTAAAATAGAAAGCAGATGAACATAAGAGAAGGGAAGCAAAAAGAATATAAAGAGAGGGAGGGAGAAAACATAAGATACCTTTAATACAGAGAAGAAACAGAGGGCTGCTGAAGGAGTTGTGGGAGGGGGCATGGGCCAAATAGGTGAGGGGCATTATGGGAGACACTTGTTGAGATGAACACTAGATGTTATATACGTGAGGAATCACTGGAATCTATTTCTGAAATCATTGCTGCACTATACGCTAACTTGGATGCAAATTTAAAACTAAAGTATATATTTAAATGTTTTATGTTTATTTTTGAGAGAGAAAGAGCACAATCAGGGGAAGGGCTGAGGGGAAGACAATGAATCCAAAGCACTGAATCTGAAGACACATGAATCACGAACCCCAGATCATGAGATGAGATAAAGTTGGAGGCTTCACCGACTGAGGCACCCTGGCGCCCCAAGAATAAAAATTTAAACACCAAAACTATATATCTCTAATGCATAAAATTGCAAACCCCAAACCAGGTGTGGAGAAAGAAAAATAGTTCTCCTTAGACATAATTTTATTTTTTATTTATTTTTTTAGAGACATAAATTTTAACTAAGAAAGAAATACTAGCAGATTCTTGGTATAGAAGACATTATTCTCTCTGAACTAAATGATTAAGTCAATGGCTTTGCAGATGTAAAAGGCGTATGGTACTTTCTCTAGTTGGGGGAAAAATGTTCTGAATGTTACAATCAGATATGTAACTTGGAAGTCAGAGGTGAGGAGTACAGGTCAGCTTCTTCCTGTGAAGTGGCAGAGTCTAGACACTCTGCTCTCCACCCCTGCAACCTCAGTACATTCATTTTTTATCCTTTTTCTCTTCCATTAATAATCACAAGTCCTTAGAGATGGGGAGAACATGGACCAATTTGGCTAATTATGCACCATGTGCTTTGAACCCTCAAGACCAAACCACTGTAAACAACCAGCCTGTGCTTTCCGGGCCTTTAGCAGCCAGTTCCCGTTAAGTGGGCTCCACACAAGTGTCTCCTCCTCCCAGAGTTGTCTGCTCCAGGAGACCCATACTTGCATCTGCCTTCCTGCCAGTCCTGGAAACAAAGCTTCTGTCATCATCCAGCTCCAGGTAGGGGAGTGGCAGCAGGATCTGCATTCCTCAGTCCTGCTCCAGCAGAGAGAGAGAGAGTAGATCCCAGGGGTAGTAAGTGTAGTAGGAGTGACTGAATGCACAAAGGACTAGAATATTGTATTGCAGTTTCACTTAACAGTATATAAAATGCTGTGTTGTGACAGGTATCAATTATCCATTAGATACTGAATCAACTTTTCTTAAGCACTACTAACTGCTTGCTTTTCTTGAAGCTAGATCATTCTGAAAATTTTCTGTTAGACCTATGAGTGCGGACATATGGTTTCTGTCCTTCTCTGTCTGACTTATTTCACTTAGCATGACACTCTCAAGGTCCATCCACTTTCCTACAAATGGCCATATGTCATTCCCTCTCATTGCCATGTAGTACTCCATTGTGTATATATACCACATCTTCTTGATCCACTCATCAGGTGATGGACATTTAGGCTTTTTTCATGTTTTGGCTATTGTTGACATTGCTGCTATGAACATTGGGGCACATGTGCTCCTATGCATCAACATTTCTCTATCTCTTGGGTAAATCCCTAGCAGGGCTATTGCTGGGTCATAAGGGAGTTCTATGGATAGTTTTTTGAGGAACCTCCACACTGTTTTCCAGAGTGGCTGCACCAGTTTACATTCCCACCAACAGTGTAGGAGGGTGCCCGTCTCTCCACACCCTCGCCAGCCTCTATAGTCTCTTGATTTGTTCATTTTAGCCACTCTGACTGGTGTGAGGTGGTATCTCAGTGTGGTTTTGATTTGTGTTTCCCTGATGATGAGTGATGTTGAGCATCGTTTCATGTGCCTAAGTTTATTTTGGGAGTGTTAGCTGTATAATTGGATTTAATGAAATGGTTAGAGGTGCAGTAGGCATGACTTTGAGTAGATAATGGAAGAAAATGCAAAATGCTTATTGATTTATGATGTGGTTTCATCTTAGCTTGGGCAAACCATGCAGTATTTAATACATAGTAGCAGAATATTTACTATTGAAGCTTGAAAAGATGTGAGTTCTTTGTGTGCAACCTTTCATTTATGCATGTGAGAGGGTTATCGTTTTTTAAATATTTTTACATTGTAGTACTTGTTTTGATTGTAGGTGGTGTTTGCTTATTTAATACATTCTGTCAAGGGCAGGAATTACATGCTGGTTTTTATTTTTTTTTTCCCCTAGGGAGTGTGTCTTGAGTTTTTCCCTTATTATTTTCTTTACTTTTTTTTCCCTCTTCTTTTTATGGTGATGGGGGTGGTTATGTTTAAATGAAGTTGCTTTTACAGCACCAAAGACTTAATCATCCATTTCCTACATAAAAGGTAGCTACTTTTCGGCATGGACCTCAAGTATACTGTAGTATAGAGGTGGAATTTAAGGAAAGGTATTAAGCAGGCTGTGTTTTAGCTTATAGGCAAGTAATAAATTGTATCATGTATCTTGAATGTATCATAGATAAGCTGCTAAATAACGATAGCCACTTCAGATAGCTGTGAAATTAGGTGATTAACTAGTTGGTACTTAACCTGTTAATTTCTGTATAAGTCTAATTACATGAAATAGAAGTGGGGGTTTTGATTTTTTAGTCTGCTTTTCTGTTTGGAGTGTCATTGTAACTACTGTATTGTAAATGACAGAAAATAATTGCATATGTTAAAAAAATAAATTGTGTTATATTAAAAAAAAAAAAGAAAGGACTAGAAGATCATTGCTTCCTCCTCATCAGAACAACCAAGACAGTTATGATACCCAGACAGCCCAGAGCCCTATAAAGACCTAATGTTATTGGTGTGGGTGGGAGTCCTAGAACTCTTATTTAGATTTCTATTTATATCTTCCACGGTCATCTTCCCCATCAGAGCAGCACATGGGTCCTTCTTAATTGCCCACAAATCCTGCAAATGATCATGAAATTGATGATAATGATGATGATGGAAATGACGACAGTAACCACAATGTTACAAACTTTCACTCGGGACTCCAAGTGCCAGACACTGAGCTCCGTTTTCTATGTAGCTTGCTACCTTCTATCTGCATTGTCACTCCCGAAAGACAGCACCATGCATTATCATCATTTCACAGTTAAGGACAGGAGTACAGCATTTGTTTTTCCCTTCCAGATTTTCTTTCTTTGTCTCCAACTCACCTTTTTCTTAAGTTTTAGTTTACATTCCAGTTAATTAACATACAGTGTAATATTAGTTGCAGGTGTACATTATAGTGATTCAACAATTCCATACGTCAGCCAGTGCTTGTCATGATAAGTGCTCTCCTTAATGTCCATCAGACATTTCACCCACCCACTTCCCCTGCGGTAACCATGAGTTTGTTCTCTACAGCTAAGAGTCTGTTTCTTGATTTGTCACGCTCTTTTTTTGTTTCCCCTTGCTTGTGTTTTTTGTTTCTTAAATTCCACATAGGACTGAAATCATATTGTATTTGTCTTTCTCTGACTGACTTATATCACTTAGCAAAATACACTATAACTTCATCCATATTGTTGCAAATGGCAAGATTTCATTCTTTTTATTCCAGTGCTAGTATTCCAGTGTGTGTGTGTGTGTGTGTGTGTGTGTGTGTGTGTGTGTGTCTGCGCGCGTCCACATACACCACAACTTCTTCATTCTTTCACCAATCGATGGACACTGGGCTGGTTCTATACTTGGGCTATTGCAGATAATACTGCTATAACTATCCCTCTGAATTAGCATTTTTACATTCTTTGGGTAAATACCTAGTACTGCAGTTAGTGGATCATAGGGTAGTTCTATTTTTACTTTTTGGGGGAACCTCCATCCGACTCTCCAGAGTGGCCGCACCAGTTAGCATGCCCAACAATGATGCAAGAGTGTCACCCTTTCTCCGTATCCTCTCCAACACCTGTTGTTTTCTGTGTTGTTCATTTTAGCCATTCCGACAGGTGTGTATCTCATGGTGGCTTTGTTCTGTATTTTCCTGATGATGAATGGTGTTGAGCATCTTCCCATGTGTCTGTTGGCCATCAGATGTCTTCTTCAAAAAATGTATTCATTTCTCCTGTCCATGGATTATTTGTTTTCTCAGTGTTGACTTTTTTCAGCTCTTTATATATTTTGGGTAATAACCCTTTGTCAAAATGTCATTTGCAAATGTCTCCCATCCTGTAGGTTGCTTTTGAGTTTTATTGATTGTTTTTCTTCGCTGTGCAAAAGCTTCTTGACTTGTACCAGGTCCTGGGATAGACAGGGAATGAAGTCAGGTTCAAATGCAGTGAGACTCTGTTCACAGGGCACCGAGAGAGTATCGCACCTGCTTATCCAACCTGCACGTTTCTTCCTCTTTCTCCAGGCAGAGACCCCTGCTCATGGTCATGGTAGAGGACATCACAGAGCAGCAGTGTCACCTGATGCATCCACTATAGAAAAGATGGCTGAGATGAAGGTGGAGATCATAGAAAGAGCTAGCTCCCGACAGTTCAGAGAAGCTCTCTCTTCCCCTGCTCCCAGATTCTGCTCACACTCCACTTCCTCCTTCATTTTTATAATTTAGGCCCTCTTGATCTCTAAGGGGACAGAGTCAGGATGTTAGATCCCATTCTTGGGAAATAAAGAGTTCAGGGGTGTCTGAGTGGCTCAGGTGGCTGAGTTTCTGACTCTTAATTTTGCTCAGGTCATGATCCCAGGATTGAGGGACTGAACCGCACATCGGGTTCCACACTGGGCATGGAGCTGCTTTGGATCCTCTATCTCTTCCTTGGTCCCTTTCTCCTCCATGCTTCTCTCTATATATCTGTCTCTCTATCTCTCTCTCAAATAAAATAAACTAGAAAGTAACATTTCAAAATTATATCTGAGAAGTTCTGGAAAAGACATCTTGACTTTTGCTTAAACGGTCTGGAGTGCAGGGACACAGAGCACACAATTTCAGTACATGGACCCACCACTGAATTTTGGATCTTATCTGCTCTACTTTTTTTTATCTGCATGGGACTGTACAAGTTCTTAATATCTTTGAGCAAGTTCATACAACTGCACTGAGTAAGAATTAAGATGAGCACGCACTGCACATGTGACTAAATATGAGGTTGATGCGTATAGTAACGGCAAGGTAAAATTTATGTATGATTAATATTGTTGTTGTTGTTACAGTCATTATCAAGGCTAAGCACCATCTGTCCAACTAAATATCCTGTGTTTGGGAATTTTGGATTCTCCTAGATCCTGAGAGACCATTTTTTTCTTTTTTTGTCTTTATGCAGGTAGGTACTGAGTGTTTGGAGGGAAACAACTGAATCACATTCGTTTCTGATTTCCCAGAGCCTATACTGTGCTGGCACAGAGAAGGTGAAAGGACAATAGTGATCTCTCATCAATATTGAATAGACCCTTCCTTGGTTCTCAGAAATAGAGCATAGACAACATGGTTTCAGTGCTCTCTCTAGGTGCTTCTTTTCCTTCCAGTGCAAACCTCTGTTTGGTGCCACACATGTCTTGAAATGGATGCTGTTCTCCCCATTTCTAGGTGATCCCTAGAGGGACACCAGCACTGGAGATTGAGACATTGCAAATTACATGACAGATGTGAGACTCAAAGGCCTGATTCCCAGCCCAAGGCTCTGTGTACTCAACTGCCTTTGTCCCAGATGGGCAAGCAGGAAAAGGGCCAAGATTTCTTCTCTTGATTTTTTTGTGAGTTCAACCGTGAATTAGGGAAATGGGCCTCAAGTGGTTTACGGGGCCATTTACTGCATGAATATTATAGACCATAGGATTTTCTATGAAGAGTAATGCATTTTGCAGCTTATTTTGGAAATCTGTGGTATGGAAAGATTACTCCTTATACAAAATAGGAATTTCCATGTGGATCTATGGTGAAAGACCATTGCAACACAGACTTCAGGGTCATTTCCAACTCTATGCCTTGACAATAAAAGTATGAAGGTGCTTTTGTTTAACTATTCTATTATGAAAATAAATGTAGATAATTAGCAGTAAATTTGTACATATTTTTACGATCCTATACTATTTCATGTCTAAATAGTAAAGAAATTCTCACTTGTATAAAATGGATGTGGGCACAAGAATTTTATTAGGAATATTGTAATAAGAAATGGAAAACTAAAATAATGCTCATCCATGAGGTAATACTATGCATCATTCGAAGTGTTTGAAACAGTTGTGTGAACTTCACAGAGACACTTCAAACACATTATTGTGCTAAATGAGAACGAAGGAAACAATGTGAGTATTATTATAGTATTAAGTAAGTTCTTAAGAAAACTGTTTATGAATACATCAGTACTAGTGTTATGGGAACACTGATGTCGTTTTTCAGCAGCCTTTTGGACTCTCAGATTCACCTTTTGATGGTGTCACAACTTACCTTCTGCACAAATGTGGAAATTCATTTCTTTTGTGATGCACCTCAACTTCTCCACCTTGCCTGTTCGGATTCCTCCATCAACACCATACTAATATATTTCATGGGGGCCATTTTTGGTAGCATTCCACTCTCAGGGATCCTTTGCTCTTATACTCGAATTGTTTCCTCCATTCTGAGAGTCCCATCAACAGGTGGGAAGTACAAAGCCTTCTCTACCTGTGGCTCTCATCTGTCAGTTGTTTGCTTGTTTTATGGAACAGGTCTTGGGGTGCACTTCAGTTCAACTGTCTCCCCTTCCCCTAGGAAGAGTGCAGTGGCCTCGGTGATGTACACTGTGGTCACCCCAATGCTGAACCCCTTCATCTACAGCCTGAGAAACAAGGACATCAAGAGAGCACTGTGGGAGATTATCAGCAGGACAGATTAAAATAGCATCTTTCTTATCCCTTTTGGTTCACTGAGCTGGAAAATGCAGCAATCAAACATGCACAACACACAGTCTGAATGTGCAGTCACATGGTATAGGTATCTATATGGATCTCTTCTTTTTGCTTACACAATTTTTCCTCTTAGCATAGCTCTAGAATTGGGAGATTATTTTAGGCTCCCTGTTTAGATCATAGCCCCTGCAGGGTTATGCATACATCCATATATCCCTCTCACTTTCCTTTTGCATTACCCAGGACTCTCAGTCATGAACGGTCTTGTTTCTATCATTCCAAAATACTCATAGCTCTCTGTTATTTATTGTTTTATACTTTTCCTATGATTCCTCCTCCCCACTCCACCTGTCAATTATTGGGATGATCTAAACCTTACCTTAAGGACCAAGACATCTAGTACATTTTTGCAGATTAATGATCTTGGTCAGTTTTTTGAGCAAGTAAGGTAACTAATTTACTTTTGAAATTGAAATGGGATACTATTAATAACGAGTTTGCATAAACAGTCATCAAGTTTCCTGAGACTTCCCTAGAAAAACTGAGATATATGGATTCCAAGGAGTAGATAGATGGAAGAGGAACTACCAGAGAAGAAGTCATTCCCAATTTTCCTCATAGTTCTTTTTCACATTCAGTCTGATTTCTCCCCAATCATATTCTGAAAGCAGACACAAAATGACAAATATTGTATACTTCCAGTTATATAAGGTGCATGAAGTAGTTGAATTCATAGAGACAGAAAGAGGAATGCTGGGAGCTAGGGTCTGGGGAAGGGAGAGGGCGAGTTAGTGTTTAATAGGGACAGAATTTTAGTTTAGGGAGAATGCATAGTTCTAGAGATAAATGGTGGTGATGACTGTACAACAGTGTGAATGTACTTAATGCCACTGTCCTGGGCACTTAACACTGGTGGAAATAGTAATTTTTTTTGTTATTTTACCACAATTTTTAAAATGGGTCTTATGTCAGGAATAAGGGACATGTTGTTTCCAATGTTGGGTGTTACTCAGCTCTCAGCAATCAACCTCTCCATAGGGTTCTGCCTCAGCAAGGTCATGCCTCCTACTTGGGGCAGCCAACATCCGATGACTCTTTTGATGTGGGGTGTATACACTTGTTCTTTTTGCACCAACTCCACGCAATTCTAAGAGATCATCTTAGCTCCAGAACTCCCTGCTGGTTTTCAGAGATCTGATGAGCTTCAGTTTGGCTCGACTTTTTCTAGTGTCCTTCCTTGCTGCAGAGAATTTGCCAAACCACAAGACCATCCTCATTTCTGACACCAGATACACTTCTAAAAGTCCTTAGGTCACCTCTCACATCAGACCAGCTGGATACATATTTGGAAACTTTTTCACATTTGATAAGAATGTGAGAGAACATTTCACATTGGTAGAACAACTGAAACTGAGAAAACTATGTCAGATTCAACAGTGCACCAAAAATGACTCACAGAACTCAAGAAGCAATATACTTATGATTGCAGTTTGTTTATAGCAAAGAGATATGAATTAGAGTTAGCCTAAGGAAGGGCAAGATCTGGAAGTTCCCATATGGGAAGCTTCTTGTTGTCCTCTTCCCTTGGTATCCAGACCCATTACCGCTTCCTAGTGACAATATGTGTGACAATACTCAAAGACCATTGCCAATCACGTAGCTCACCTGAGCTCCAGTGTCCAGAATTTTTATTGAGGCTTCATTATATAGACATGATAAGTTGAGTTATGGCCTATCTGACTGAATTCAATTTCCAGCCTCCCTCCCAACATTGGGCTGATATCACTTTTCCCAGTGCTCCAACCCTTTAACCACATGGCTGGTCTTCTTGGCATGGCCAGTCCCCATCCAAAGTCATTTCATTAGCATAAACTATCAGGTGTGGTTCTTGGGGCCTTCCATGAATGATCAATCACTCCTATCACTAGGGAATTTTCAAGTGTTTAAAGGTTACGTCCCAGGAGCTGGGACAAAGGCCATTTCTCCGCAGGTGAGTCAAATTCGTTACTACACACATGCCCTTCCACAGGTATTGACTCCAGGAACATTACTCAGTAAACATCCTGCAGGCTAATCATTGTCTCAAAGTCTGCGTCACAAGGCACTCAATGTGGGACAGATTATTACTAATAAAATGTATTTGAGAACATATTTTTTTCCAAGGTCATTTACTTATTTTGAAAGGGGAAAGGAGTAGAGACAGAGGGAAAGAGAGAGAAACGCAAGTGGGCTCTGCACCATCAGCTCAGAGCCCAAGATAGAGCATGACACTGTGGGATCATGCCGTGAGACAAAATGAAGAGTTGGTTGTTTAACTGAATGAGCCAACCAGGTGCCCACCCCCTTTTACTTTTTGAGACTGAGAGAGACAGAGCATGAGCGGGGAGGGGCAGAGAAAGAGGGAGACAAAATCAAAAGCAGGCTCCAGGGTCTGTGCTGTCAGCACAGAGCCTAACGTGGGACTCGAACCCATGAACATGAGATCATGACCTGAGCTGAAGTAGGAGGCTCAACTGACTAAGCCACTCAGGTGCCCCCAGGTACCCCTTGAGAAAAGTGTAAGGGCGATTCCGAAGTAGGTGAAATGGTCAGCAATATTCTTTGAATTACAAAGCCAATGCTGGGCTTAGGAATGAGAAAATTCAAGGGCAAGAGATGAAGAATGGGGGCATTCACTTACTCATGCTCCCTGGGGTCAGCAGGGATGTCCCCATTGAAAATCTTAACTACCCTGGAAACCCAAATTCAGAGATACTTGATAGAAAAGGAGTGCAGAGTTTGATATATTAAGGTAACATACATATTCCCATGTGTATTACCCTTTTTAAATGTTTTATTTTAAAACATTATACACTTGGAATAGATAAAGCATGCATTAAAAATGACACTTTTGGCTGCTGCTCCTATTGTACTCAGAGTTCTAAAGTCAATAGTCCAACCCCTTATTTCATGGCAAATTTTACCGGGGCCTCACACATTCTTCTGTTCACTGGATTTTGAAGGCATTGCCCAATGGAATGACCACCGTGATCAACACTGAGGCAATTCTGTCTTTCCTGGAAGAGGAGCTAGCTGAAGAACTCGGAAACATTCCAGTGCTGGTCCATTAGGGGAAGGTGCTTTAACTGCATACCAGCGAACATACTACTAACTCTCTTCTTGTTTCCACTGTCAAAATTCACTAGCATCTGGCAACGAGCACAGAAAATATAGCTGTTCAGATTTTCAAGTGAAAGACCTATGACTCCCTTCCAGGTCACCCAAATTTGTCATTTTAGGTCCTTGTTTTTTCCTCTTCATATCAAAGCAATTAAATGATCTGTATAGCACTGTTTTAGTATATGATTTGCTTTTCCCATTCTTCAAAAACAACTCATAGTCACATCTTATTATTGCTCTTGCAAGAGAGTTTTAAATGGGTCCTCAATATTCACTTTCTCCCTGTGTACATGGCAGCCAGATTGAGAATTGGGTATAGTCCAAAACTTGTGACTTCCCTGCTTAAAATCTTCTAGTCACTTTCTGTTACTCCTAGAATAAAATTTGAATCCCTTGCCATGGTCTATAACATCCTCCAGTTAGTCCCATGTACCCTTTGCCAGTTCATTTATTGGTTTCTGGACCAGCCCATTAGCATCACTGGCGAACTTAGAAATGCGAATTTCATACCCTCTCCAGAACAGCTAAATCAGAACCCAGCCATCTGTATTTGAACAAGCCCACCATGTGATTCTGTTGCACACTAAGTATGAGAACCATTTGCATAGACATATTGGCTATCATATATTTCTTTATTTAAAAACTTTAATGTTTATTTTTGAGATAGAGAAGACAGAGCAGAGCAGAGGAGGGGCAGGGAGTAAGACCGAGAGAGAGAGAGAGAGAGAGAGAGAGAGAGAGAGAGAGAGAGAGAGAGAGAGAGAGAGAGGGAGGGAGAGAGGGAGAGAGAGAAGGAGACACAGAATCCGAACAGGCTTTAGGCTCTGAACAATCAGCACAGAGCCCGACACAGGGCTTAAACCCATAAACCATGAGACTGTGATCTCAGCAAAAGTCAGACTCTAAGCAGACTGAGCTACCAAGGCACCCCTCTTATTTTTCCTTCAACAGACTGTATTCTTTAGTCTCTGGACCAACATACTTAGTTCTCCCTGCCTAGAATTTTCTTCCCCTTTCTTACTCAATTTTCCATGTAAATATAAAAAATTAAAGATATTTTCTCTCTCTGGGATGCCTGCATGGCTCAGTCAGTTCAGGACCAACTCTTGATTTCAGCTTAAGTCATGATCTCAGAGTTCATGAGTTGGTGCCCCGCATCAGACTCCATGGTGACAGTGAGGAGCTTGCTTGGGGTTCTCTTTCTCTTTCCCACTCTTCTGCACCTACTGGGCTCGCTCTGTCTCTTTCAAAATAAGTAAAATAAACTTTACAAAAAGATTCCTTCTCTGACATTCATCTCAATTCTCCTGATGTTCTCTCCATCAGGGTTGTCTCTGTTCATCTTCACTACCCTTATTTCTGAGTGAACTCACACATTTTGAGTATATGGCACAGTCTCTGTACCAGGCTGCACCATCTATTCTGTTCCAAATTAAACTGATGCATCAAGAAAGTGGGTTTTCTTTTCATGCAGTCTGAAGTCCTCTGCAAGAGGCAATATAATTTGCTTAAACAAGGAAGACATGGGCAATTTCATCAAAAGAATACATTGATAGAAATTTGTTAGAAAGTCTAGACACACATTGTGTGTCCAAATAAAACTGCATTGGACATAAACAGGTAGAAGACTTTATTCAAGACTATTGCAATAAGGGAGAGAGATTCACCTGAACTCCACA
>PISW01013464.1:0-26125 GCA_004023785.1 Mungos mungo
CTCCCTGGCACAGGCACCCATTCCTTTGCTAAGCAGAACAACAGAAATGTAGAGCATTTGGAGGTCTGCAACAAAGACATTGCCACAGTCTCCCCAGTCTTTGGATCAAAGGAGGGGCAATTTCAACCAAGGCTTGAGCAAACCATCTCAAAAGGGTGCACTGTCCTGTCCCTTTGGTTAAAATCATAGTTCTTTCCATTTTAGGGGGCAGGCAAAAGAGGAGGGGAAATACTTTGTTTACCTCTTTTTTTTTTTTTATCAAAAGCAGACCAACAATCCAAGAAAATTTTGTCTTTTTACAAGTAAAGAATAATTTTATCGTTTACCAGTGTCTTTTAAAATCCACCCATTTCCATGTTAGTCAGTTCTGACCACACATAAAACCAAACAACCAGTTTCATTTAGAAAAAAATTACTTGTTTTTTTTTTTGCCTTTAACAAAAATGTATACCCATTACTTATATCTTTCTTACATATCTCCTTCTTTTCCACATACAGAGTTACTTTCCTAATTTCCATCAGTCTTAATTTTAACTTAGAAACCTTAGTCTCCAGTGAAAAGTAAGTAGTAACCAATTGTGAACTCCTACATCAGAATTGTTTTAGATGGCAAGCTTATAAATCAATTAAGTACAAAGCATGTCTTTCAACAGATTTAAATATCTTTAGTTTTTCTGCCATAAGAAGCCAAAAGCACAAACCTGTGTTTAGTAAGCAATGTGTCAGCATTCCATTTGATTTAGAAAAGGCCTAAATATCCAATGAATTCAATACAGTTTATCATCCAAGCAAAACGTTAAAGTTTCATGTTACCAAAGATACTGAAAGCTATTTTAACAATTACCCATGACAACTTTGAGACAGACAAAATTACCATTATTTTAAGCCATGTTTTTTTGTTGACAAATGCACCAGAGATATTCATGAGCTTATTTGATCTTTGATATGCCTAGGTAGAAAAAGTTTTATATATTTAATGCTGATAACTCTAAAGACATGTATATTTTAATTAAACCAACAAATGTTAGTTTAAATACTGAATACATTCCACCTGTGTCCAACTAAAAGTCAATCAACTTGTTCACCATTGTCAATTTTTACCTAGGGCACCAGTGAGAAAATCTAAATTAGAAAGTGTAAATCTAAGGGAGTGTTCTTTGCTCCTTGACAGTGAAGGGATGAGGAGGAGCTCATGGTGCCAGAGGCATCCAGTTGGTATAGGAGTCAGTTATGGAGGCTGTACCCATGGTGGTCCTAAAACCTGTCATCTAGGACAGATGAGCAGATGCAGATTTTTTCCACCAGCAAATGGAATTAGGTAGTCCATGTCATGCCAGAGACTGCAGGGAATTTCCCCAAAACAAAAGGAGTTTCAGAAGCTGCTTGGGATTATTCCTTAAAGTCCCCAGCTTGAGGTAGACTAACCAAAGACAGTTGGCTCTAATTATCATAGTTATTAATCTAGGGAATGAATGTGAGAGAAGCCCTCAAATACAGTTAGATTAACTGGAGTGTATTAGGAGAAACAGCACGAGAGAGTATTAGTGTCCCCTTCATTAGGGATGGCCTGTGTTTTCTTCAGCAACCTGGTTAGGTTTTGGAACACTTCTGCATATTGAACAAGGTTGTCTGCAAATTTGCCCAGCTCCTTTTCATTTGCTCAGAACCTTGCAAGGAACATAGAATGTGGACGTTCGTGGGGCCAAATTCACATTTCAGTCAATGAATACATTGAATGTGCCTTCCTTTCAGGGGAAAGGTTTCTGTCCCTAACAATCCTGGATAAGGAGGACATGAGTGTCTAACTGGTGGCCTTTCCTGAGGAGAGACCTCAGGAGGCAAGTTAGTAAATACTCGCTCTTCTGTGTCTCTTGAAGAGTCTGGGAGTTTGGCATCTAACTTAAAAGTGTTTCATAAGTCTGTCTGGTCCTATAAAGTAAAGAAGACCTGTACATAGGGAACTTCTGACCATTTACCCACTCTTCTACAATATAGATCTAACTGTAAGATAGCACTGTAGTAAATACTTCCCTCAGGAAACCAGGATTCTCTGTCCTCTAGGAGATAACCCAGGCCAAGCCTGGGAAAAACAAACAAACAAACAAACAGAAAAACACAAAAACTTCATGCACTTATTTTTGACCATTTGTGGATCTAATCTTTCCCAACTTCTCAGAACTCATTCTAGAGGAGTACCCATGGAGAATGGTTTGTTTCCCATCTCGTGATCCAGATGGGAGTCAAGAACCTCAAGAACCTGTGTACCTGTTGTATTAGAGAAGTGATTATGAAGGCATTCCAACCTATTAGCACTCCCCTTGAGAATCAAGGCGTCCCGTGATCTGCCTTCCCCAAGGTGAGAGAATAGCCTGACACCTTGGGTTGAAGAAGGATTGGGCCAGTGGGAGCAGCCATTGTGACCCACTGCTTTAGCCCATACACAACCTTTCCTCCCCTCCTCTGGACCCTTCTAAATCTCTTAAATCTTTAAAAAAATTATTTTAATGTTTATTTATATTTGAGAGGGTGGGGGGAAGACTGCAAGCAGCAGAGGGGGAGAGAGAGGAAGAGACTGAATCAGAAGCAGGCTCCAGGCTCTGAGCAGTCAGCATAGAGCTTGACATGGGGCTCAAACCCATGAACTGTGAGATGACCTGAGCTGAAGTTGGATAGACACATAGCCAACTGAGCCACCCAGGTGCCCCTAAATCTCTTAAATCTTAAGGAGTTTGGTAATATTAGTGATTCAAGGCTTGTTATTTATAAAGCTTGTGAGTGCAGGCAAATCTGGGGGGGGGTTATGGAGGAGGCTTCCCTGGGCCATGCCCCCAGGGCTGGTCTCCATCCTTTTACATGTCTCCAGTGCCCAAAGGGAACCATAGGGCAAGTTCAGAGCACTGTATTGCCAGTCCTTGTGTGCCCCCCAGATGAACCTTTCACGAAATCAGGAAGGTCCCTGATGACTTCCTTTTTTGGACCCCCCGTTGATTGAGCCCTCATTTCTTGGTTGTACTAATTTTCTTGCACCCCAAAACCATGGAATCTAGCCCATAGGTTAATTATTTCCTTGCCTCACTCCCAAGCATCTTTCTTTCCTGTATGCCTGATGGCCCATCAGCTGACAGGTCCCAATTATTAAGGTTCCCACTCCTACTGTGCACAAAGGCACTGGGGGTAGATCTGTGCTCCTGTTCTTAATGTTCAAAACCCAGGGGTTACAAGGGGATGAAACTGATGATATCTGAAGCCTAGAGTCCTGGCCACATTTATTTTTTTTTTAAATCTTTAAATAGTTTATTGTCAAATTGGTTTCCATATAACACACAGTGCTTCTAAACCCAAGTTGTATCTGTCAGAAAAACATCTCACCAAACAAGTCCCTAACTGGTGGAACATATTAATCATCAGGAGTTGGAAAGGTTTTAAAAGCCATTTAAGAAGGATAGATGAAGAAAGAATAAGCAACTACAGAGAGTGGAACTGGTGAGGGTTAGACCAATGTTCCCCTTTCACAAGTGGGGATTGACTAACCCTTTACCCAGCAGCCTGTCACCTGAAACTTAAGACCTGCAGCTGTGCTACCTGCTTTGACTGCTTTTAACTGGCCCACAGGTGCCCGGTTTTAAGAGTCTTGGTAAGGAGATCTTTTGTTCAGAAAAAGAAAGGAAAGAGTCTGCTCTTACCGTCTGATGGCTCTCGAGTTTTGGCACCAAAATATTTGTTTCAGGAGGGGGGGAGAGACATTGGTTCTGTGTCACAGAGTTGAAGAACGAATCTTGAAGACAACAGAGAATGAGCAAAGCAACTGAATTAATTGAGGGAAACTATAAAACTCTCAAGAGTGAGAAGGGTCCTAACTCCATAGCTACAGAAGATTTCTGACTTGATTTTTTACTGGGACGTTAGCAGAAAGTTTGTGGAACTCCACGCAAGGCACCTAGACCAGGCAAGGCTGAAATACATTTATACTTTTTGTTTCTGTTTTTTTCCAAACCCCACAGCTTCTTCAGCTTCCCACTTGACTCTGCAATCTGCCTCTCTGAGGGTCTCTTATCTCTCCCTGACTAATGTTAACCCTTTCCCAACTCACCAAGTATGGGAGATTTTTTTATGAAAGACTTTTATAACAAACTTTATATCTGACATTTCACAGCATCTCTTGTCCAGAGATGGAGAGAATACAGACATTTATTGACATATAGTATCAGAAGATGGAGAAAAAGTGACTAGAGAGATGGAAAGAGGAGGGGGGTTCTTCCTTTCCCAGGTATGCAAATTACCTGACTTAATTTGTACAGTACATGCTTTTCTGTGCTTGTGGTCTTCTCAGTAATGAGATTAAGAAATTCTGTCATTGTTAATAAAGAGCTCCATGGAGGGGAGAGAAGAGATGAGAGACATAGAGATGGAGGCATAATGGGTACCCTGACCCAGATGAACTTTACAACCCTTCAATAAGATCAGGTGCAGATAAGAGAAGTGCAGATAAATGAAAGCTAGGAGCAGAGAACCAGGAGCTGGCTCCTGTATTTTGTATTCAAGGCCTCCAGCTTCTGCAGTTTTACCTTGAATTTCACTGGTCCTTGCATTTTACTCTCTCGTGATGAAAACAAGCTCAATAACAAGTGATGCCCAAAGTCAGGAAACCCTTCCAAATAGCTATGTCTTTTCCTTGGAATTTTGTCCTCCCAATCTCTGACTACTGAAAATCTACACAGTCGTCAAGGTCCAGTTGTTATCTCCTGCCCCTGCCTTCTGGATTCTCTGTACCAGAAGAAATTTATTTAGTTTAACCTCCTCTACTCCTTTCTGTCAGTCTTACCATAGCTGTTTTTCCTCACACTGTCTTCAGTTGTAGTTATCCTGTATCTTCCTTTCTCTCTCACTCAACTGTAAGCATCTGGAGTGGAGACACTATGTCCTGTGTATTTTTATATTCTCCCCAGAGTCCTTAACATAGACCTAAGGGATTGTTAAATAACTTTTATATGTGGTATACAGTTGCAAAGGAAGAGGCCATGGGTAGAGACGTAGAAGCAGAAATATTATGAATATTGATTAAGGACTTTATTGTTAATATAGATCTGGACATGATACACTCAGGAATAGGTCATATTATAAGTAAATTTTTATCACAACAGTATATTTATTCCCATATAATATATTTATTCACCATTCATTCTTTCTCTCAGTCAAATATAGAGCCTTTCTTAGTGGGAAACATACAATAAGAAAACAAACATTTAAATAATTACATTGTGGTAAACACTTGAAGGAAATAAATTGGGTCTCTTTATAAAGAATAAGAGGGAGTTTTCATTAGATATGGAGGTTAGGAAAGACTTTTATGGTCATGGGCTTATATTTATCATACTATCATTATGAGTTAATTCAATTTTCTAATTGAAGGGCAATAATAATAAAACCAATAGCAGAATGAGAAAAACAACCTTGCCACCAGGGAGCATGTTTGTCAACCTAATCTTAGGATTAGTTCCTTCTTTAGTCCATCTTCCCAACCTTCCCCTGCCTTGAGCAGAGGGGAAGTCAGGACCCTCCCCTTGCCTTAGGATGGTCACTGCCCTCTCTTCTCCAGACTAGGAATTGGCAAGCAAAACAAGTGTTAAGAGCTTTGATCTTACTAGAGACTTGGAGACCGATCAAGATAGAGGCCTCTGAAATAATGCCCCAGGAAGTGAGAAGCTGGGGAAGAGATGGAGACAGAGGTACACAGAGAGGCAAACTGCTGTCACAGAGACTCCATTTCACATCCCACCTCAGTCTGCATGTGTGCTCTGGGCTCTATACTTCTTGGGGGAGTTGGCCAAAACTTGTGGAATTTAGGGAGGGAAAAAGACATCCCCTGAGCAACTTAGAGCCGACCCCCTCAACCCCTGCAGTCATTCCTGGATTTCTGCTCCAAGGCTGAAGACAACCAAGGCTCTGAGGAGCAGGTAGTCGGCTAACCTCCTGGCAGCTTCAACACGAGAGTCTTCCTTTGACTACTTTCCTGACACCTTCCTGCCAACACAGATTAGTAGCATTAGTTTTTGTCTCTTGCATGGCAGTGGTCACATTAGGAATGGCTTGGGAGTGGGTAAGAGGAATCTGAGACTGGTACCTGGAGCTTTCATACCTTTACTGAGCCCTGGTTCCTGTTGGTATAACATGTTCTGGTTAGCAGCTCAATGGTAAATGTTCCCCTTCTCACATGAGCTGTGACATCCTTGGTAGAGTTGGAGGTTATGTTCTATACATTTCACTTCTGCTCTTTTTTTTCTTCTTTATAATTTATTGTCAAGGTGGTTTCCATAAAACACCCAGTGCTCATCCTACAATTCTTCTTCAGTCTTTTGAGTCTCCCCCTGCATTCTCTCCCTCCCTCTTCCCATCCTTCTCACTATTCTCCTCCTCTGACTGGTCAGTACTTCCTGCCTTCTTTGTGGGTCATCTCACTTTTCTGTTTCCTCTCAACCTTTTTCATCTATGATTACAACTTTGGAGAAATGGGAAGACGAGTTTTAAGGGCACCATCTATGAGGGAGTGGACTCTTATTTAATGTTTATTATTTTTGAGATAGGGAAAGGCATACAGAGTGCCAGCAGGGGAGGGGCAGAGAGAGGAGACACAGATCCAAAGTTGGCTCCAGTCTCTGAGCTGTCAACAAAGAGCCCAATGCAGGACTCAAACCCACTAACTGTGAGTTTATGACCTAGCTAAAGTGGAAATATTACCTAGTTGAGCCACCCAAGTGCCCTGATGGAGTGGGCTTTGAAAGCAACAAGAGGCATGGTGGTCAGACATCAGGAAGAATCTGATAGTCACTGAAAAGTGGCCTAAGTGCCTGCTTATCCATCTTCCCTAATAGATGGAGCTTATATGTACACGTGACAGAGACTTTAAAAATGGTTAGATTAAGGGGCCAAGAAGTCCTCTTTGCCTGATGTCTAGCCTTAACAATATTCTAATTATGAAGAAGCACTGGAAGTGGGAGAGGATTTGTTCTGGGGATATGGGTATCTCCAAGTGCATCTTCTATGCAGAAATAAGGTAAGTGGAGCTATCTACTACTTCCACATGTTCACAGTTAACCCCATGGAGAGGGGTACATTTGGGCTTTTATGGAGCAATTTTCTTTTTCCAGCCACATAGAAATACTTTAAGGTGATAGTTGAACTATAGAATTCCACCCTATTATTGAATTATATAATATATCTGATAGTTATGTTAAGATAAGTATGTCTATGAGATCCTGTTTTTATCTCCACACAATAACATGTATGAATATTATCTATACATGAATCACTGTGGCAAATTCTCTAATGTTCAACATCACTTATTAGGGAAATACAACTCAAAGCCACAATGAGATACCACTTCACACCTGTCAGAATGGCTATAATTTACAACTCAGGAAGTAATAGAAGCTGGTAAGAATGCAGGAAAAGAGGAACTCTTTTGCACTGCTGGTGGAAATGCAAACTGGTGTAGCAACTCTGGAAAGCAGTATGAAAGTTCCTTAAAAAATTAAATGTAGGAATACCCTACCATACAGCAACTGCACTAGTAGGTATTTATCCAGAGCATATAAAAATGCTGATTCAAAGGGGCACATGCACCCAAATGTTTATAGCAGCACTGTCAACAATAGCCAAATAATAGAAAGAGCCCAAGCATCCATTGACTGATAAATCGATTTGAAAAATGTGGTATACACACACACACACACACACACTGGGATACTACTCATCTATCAAAAAGAATGAGTATTACCATTGTCAACATGTGGATAAAAGTATAGTTGATTACAGCAAGAGAAATAATTCAGTCAGAGAAAGATAAATACCATATGTTTTGACTCATGTGGAAAATAAATAACAAAACAGATAAACATAGGGGAAGGGAGAGAAAAATTAAATAAGAAAAGAGAGGGAGGCAAACCATAAGAGATTCTTAAATACAGAGAACAAACTGAGGGTTGCTGGAGGGGCATTTGGTGGAGGGATGGACTAAATGCATGATGGACATGAAGGAGAGCAATTGTTGGGATGAGCACTAGGTGTTACATGTAATTGATGTATTACTAAATTCTACTCCTGAAGTCTTTATTATGCAACATGTTAACTAATTGGATTTAAATAATATTTAAATAAATAATAAAATATGTTCTTTTGGACTTTCTTTAGGAACAGAAGGAGTACTCCCATGTTCACTGGCAACTACCTTGGGTCTGGAATTGGGTGGGAGGTTCCTGGAGACAAAAATAGTCTAGGAGGCTACAGGGACAGACCCATCAGATTCCCTCCCTGAGACCAACAAACCTGGAACGGCTACTGTCCTGAGGCAGTACAAGCTACCAGCCTTGGAAACAAAAGAAGGACCTCTGGCCAGCTACTGGCCAACTGCTCTACTTTGGGATACACAGGGATATGGATGCTGCAGGGGCTCTGGTTTCTGGTGGGTCACCAAAATTTGTTAACAAAAACCAAGTTCTCCTGTCTGTTGTTCCAAAAGCCAATACTCAAGAGAGAAATTTTGAGTAAAAAGGAATATGAGTTTTATTCAGGAAACCAGCCAACCTTGGAGAAGGGGGACTCTTGTCGAAAGACCAACTCTCAGGGATCTGCTTGCCCAGGGTTTATAAAAAGAGCTTAGGGCAGTTAATCAGTAAAGGCAATACAGTGGTCCTTAACGTTTCTTGATTACAAGCAGACTGATGGGGCCAGAAACATTTTATCTCAGTGCTAAGAGGTTGTGCAAGGGGACCTGGTTTCTGTTTTATGATGTGCAGAAGGATGCTGTTCTTTTCTAGGAAAGAATGCATGATCTCTAGGTATACAAAGAAAGGTTAGTTGATTAATTATGTGGGCTCAGGGTGCTTGCTAAATGTTAAAGATGAGGAGGTCAATTTTCCATGGGACAGCTCCCTTAGGAGTAATTAGCACTTTGTGTTGTTCTGATGCATGACATCAGTGCTCCATTGTGAACATGTGGTCTTTGGCCAGCTGTATTCAAGGTTATTATGGAAGAATAAACCTGCAAATGGGCAAGAGGCATGATGGACCAGGAAGGGCAGGGGCAGGGTTGGGGGCAGGGTTCAGAGATCAAGTTTCCCTAAGTGTGTGCAACTGAAGGTCTGAGGCTGAAGGACACTAGGTTTCTGTGTCAGGGACAACAGGCCTGGAAGGCTGTAGGGGAGATGCTCACCATGGGGACGGGGGAATGAAATGGGGTTGCTTTCCCCAGGTGGACATTTTGCTACTGGAAGGTTTAACTGTCTTTTAATTCTGACAGAATTATTAGGTAAATTTTATTAACCCCTCCTTACAGGTGAGGAAACTGAGATTCAGAGAGGCTATGTCCAGTCTCAAGACAACACATCATATTAAGAGGCAAAGGCAGGATTTGACCTCAGATCCTTGACTCCTGAACTCTTGTTCTTTCCATCACAGTGCTGGACAGAGGGTCTTTTATCTGTCTGCCTCAGATTCAGGCTTGTCTGGGGGTGGGAGGTGAGTTGGGAGGTAGCAGGCAGGTATTGTAAAATACTTCTTATATGAAGGAATGAATTATCTGTTCAGGTTCACCTCCCATGGTATGGACTAGAGTCCTAGAAACTCTGTGGGAGGAAGGAGAATATAGCAAAGGAGTTTCTGTTTGGATCAGGAAGCTGGAAACAGGTTTCCTGTGGGTTTCCATGATTTTCCTAGACGTTTTAGATCTCTAGAATCTAGAGGACTGGGCTCTGGATCCTTAGAAGAAGGGATAGAATGATCTACATGTGTGCAATGTGATGCTTGTATAACCGTGTGTATGTTTGTGTGTGCATGCCTGTGTAAATGTGCGAGTTTGTGAATATGTGTCTTTGTGTTACATACATATGAGAATATTTGTGATGTATGGGTATGTATACACATATTGAGGGTATGTGTCTGTGTATGCATGAATGTGAGCATCTGTGTGTGTGTGTCTGTATCTACATGTGTACAGGTGCATGTGTGCATGTGTCTGTGTGTGTGTACTATTCCCAAGGAAACCTGAAGACCTCTAACTGAAGATGTCTTTGATATGATTTGTGTAAATTTCCAGCAGGTTTCAGGCTGTGGTATGTGGTAGAAGAAGTGGGACACCAGAAGAGAAGGCTATCTGTGCTTTGGGTGTGTGTGATTGGGTACCCTGGGCAGGGATGCCTCTGCCCTTCCAGGCACAGGGAGATGGCAACAGGGTCCCAGGTCTGAGGCTGGGTGGAGACTTTCCTGAGTCCTTGACACAGGGCTTGCATTGGAAGAGCTCAGAGGCCCTGCTCTGACAGAGAGAAAGACATAAACAGGTGGAGCCAGAATGGGAGGGTGGCCAGACAGTGAAGGGTTCAGGCCTGCTCTCTCCCCCAACTCCACCTCCAGGTTTTGGGAATGATATAATCAGGCTTCACTTCCTACCTCTAGGCTCTACCTGTTCTCTGTGTGCCACCTTCTGAGGCTGGGATGACCAGAATCACAGTGAAGACTTCTATTTTTAGTCAATATTACCAAGACAGGGCCAAACCAAGTCCTTGTCACTTGGAGTCCTCTCAGAAGGCCACGGATGCATTCTTGCTGTGTTTCATACAAGATGTATCTTTAACTCCTTGTGCTGGAAATTTCTTACTGATTCCAACTTAAATCCCCTTGTTGCACTTTGTGCCCTATAAGCTCAACCAGAATTTATGCCGTTGGAACCCAGTACCCTTATCCCCAAGCCTAGAAGTAGTTTCTTCTGGACAGGGAACTGGGTCAGAATGTAAGGACATGAAGAGGGTGTGGGGCTAAAGCTGGTGGATCACAGAGGCATCCATTGGCCTTTCCTGGGCAGGAGGGCCATGAGCAACAGGACAGATTCAGAGAAGAGATCTCAGAGACCACCAGTTTTCCCTCCTCTGTTTCTTCTGTCACTCTAAGCTGTCCCAGGGGAAATGGGAAACACAGGCTATGGAAGGAGGGACTAAAATTAGAATGGGGAAAGTGCTTCCCTGTGTGCAGCTTTGAGGAGCCTCTGGAAACACAGGGAAATGAGCTAATTGTGGACAGAAGTTCTTGTGACAGTTCAGGAAGTAGGAAGAGAGGGGCAGGGTCTGTGGGACTTTGAAGGGCAGAGAGGTATGTGTGCTAAGGGTGAGGGTGTGCACAGCTCGGTGTCTGTGATGTACATGTCTGTGCTCTGTGGTTAACAGTCCTGGGTGCACATATCATGTATGTAAACATCTCACATGGGGAAAGGGTACAGCTGTGACGTCGGTCTTTTACACCAAGGGTGTGAGCTGGCTTCCCACTGGGGACTACAAAGTATGCTTTTGTATCGGAAGCAGCAGTCAGCACCAATGGGGAGACCCCTGTGTTGAGAGTCAAGAAAACTTGGGTTCCAGCTCAGGGTCTAGTTATTGGCTTTGATCCTGTAAAGCATCATCTCTTTGATCTGGGCTGTCATGTGCTGTACAGCCAGCCATAAAGGAAAAGCCATTCAGTGCTTGGGACCATAAAAGGGAAAAGTTCTGGAGTGGTGATGGTATTTCAGGGGCCAAAGGGAATAAAGTACGCCAGTGGAAGCTCTGTGGGGGAGGTTTCCTGAATTCAGAAATTTGTGGGTTCTTGCTTGAGTCAAAGACTCTCCCAGCCTGGGCAGCCCAGCCCTTTCTCACCACCCAGGGCCCAGGGCTGGCTCTGCAGGGAAGCTGTTCTCTGTCACCCTCTTGTGGCCTCCCAGTCCCTCCAGGAAAGGTTCCAGTTCCCAGGACAGAGTCCCTCACCTCCTAGTGGAAATTGTGTATCAGAAGTGATCTTTGGTTGTCCAAGACCATCATTCTCAGCCATCTCCTCTTGTTTTTGGAAGCACTCAGGACCTTCTAAACGTTGGGACTGTCTTCCTGGGATTTAACCCTCTTTCCATCTCATGTTTTAAGTTCTGCTCTTGGACATGTGTGATGGAGAGAAGGGGCTGGGATCAGGATACTGAGTGAAGACATCAATTTTTCTCTCCCTGGGTTCCATCTACAACCTCAACTTCCCAGGGTCAAAGGGAGTTTTCAAAGAAAGACTGTAGGAATAATGACAGTCTTGGAGAAAATGTGTCTGTAGCTGGCCAGGCATTCTGAGTCTAAGCTTCAGTAAGTTTACCCCCAAGCTCAGTCTCTCAGTCTCATCAGGAAGATGGATTGGCAGGAGACAAGAGTCAACAGATAGGGTTGCTGGAGGGGAGATGACATATTTGACAGATGCTGACAGGACACCTTATCGGCAAGCTGTGGAATCCCCTCCCACCCACCAGGCTGCCCTTGACCCCCTGCCCTATTCTCAGTGCTTATTATGACTGCCTGTTTTTGGGGAGATGCCCAGGGCGCCGAGTGTCATTGGATGGACAAGGCAAAGAGGAGGAGAATGGGTTGAAATGACTGGAATTTAACTTGGGGGCCCATGATCACTGAATTGCTGATGGTGACTGAGTGGGGGTGGAGGTGGGAAGGAGTATTGAAAGGGATTGAGTTCCACTGATTAAGGTGATTTAGGTGTTTATTGTGAAAGACACTGGTAAAATAAAATCTTAACTCTGATAGCTTCCTATGTGCAAGCAGGATTACAGGTACCATAAAGAGATAAAAAGGGACACACACTCTCTTACTCTTACCATCTTTGAAGACCAGCCTATCTCCTCTCTGGACTCAGTGCCCACATGTGGCTGTATAAGGGGTGCAAGGAACTGCTGGGCAGTTCTCACCCAGGATGCAGAGGAAAAGCTCTCAGTCTTTCTGTTCTGCACACCCCAGGCTCCTCTACAAAGCACCTCCAGGGGTCTCCCACCTCTCCTCACTCCTCTTTTCACAGAATACTCCAGACAATCAGATACTTGGCCTAGGAGGACTTTGAGTACCCTCTCATAATTTCCAGTGGGTCCCCGTGGACTGACTGGGGAGTGGACAGGTCAAGCTCCAGGCCCTGACTGACCAGCACAGTAATCATGGAGGTAACCCAAATCTAGAGTCCTGGAGAATGTTCTATGAAGAGCAGTGTGCCACAGGCTGAGCCTCTTCTGCATCAGTCCAGCCTTCCAGCTTCCACACAAAAAGCTGCTTGTCTTATCCCTTCTGCATTTTCCACATCACCTCACCTCAGGACTGCAGGGTGGGAGTGGGGGCAGAGAAGAGGGTAAACAGATGCATGGACAGGGCCATGAAGGCCCAGTAAATTCAAGTCAAGACCAAAAGAGGGGGATCAAGAAAGCAGAGCCAGTCTCAGCACCTTAGAGAATCCAAGAGACCTAAACACATGGTCAGCAAAGATAGATGGTCTGTAATGGAATGGAGAGACAGGGAGACAGACCAGAGACAGGAGAGAGGAAAGAGAGGAGGATCCAGACAGCAGAGCAAAATATCCAAGATAGACACAGAGAGACACCCAGAGGCCAGACATAGTAGAGACAGACAGGGACTCAGAGACAGGTTCAACCCAGTCTCAGGGGATCTGAAAGCCATGGATCCAGAGCCAAAGACAGATCCATGGACGTGGGGCTATGGCTGAGGAGACAGAGAAGCACACACAGAGGAAGGATGCAGTGAGAATGTCCAGTTAGAGGTTGCAGAAAGTGGGATGCTGACTCTGAGTCAAGGGCTCTGCTTGTGTGTGTGGGTGAGGGGTGTTTATGCCCTTGCCTCCTGGAGGCCCCACCTCCTCAGTGACTTTACTCAGTTCACTCCAACTCCTTGAGGGCCCAGCTAATCTTCATTCCAAGTCCTGACTCTGTGCGCCAAGCTTTTGCCTCTCCTTGGGTTTGGATTGCACTTTCTTCTCAGGTCTCTCTCCTCTGAAGCAGAAGCAGCCAATAGGTAAGTGATTTCTCATGTTTATACAGTTGGCAATAAAACTGAGATAGAGCCAGAGAGGAAGAAGGCTGAACTTGGGGTGTGGCTGGCCGTTTAGCTCTGTAGGGTTTAAGCAGAATGTCTTTCATGACACCAGAGCTAGACTTTGGATTGGAAGCTGCAGACCAGAAGCCTTGGGATTTTGGGAAATGTTGGTAGTTTTTCTGGGGTCAGAGTGATTTGAAGGCCTACACTCTGTTCTCCTCCAGACCAGTAATATTCTCAGCTCTACTGAGGAAAATATTCCTCACAAGAGGTTATTCTTTGGTACTTACTCTTGAGTCCATCCCACTTCTTTGCCTTTCCCTCCTTCCTGGCCTTTCCTTTCTGACCTGGTACAGAGCTTGTTTATCTTTGTCTTTCCCAAAAGGCCCAGCATGTAGTATGCTTAGACATGTTCCTTGAATGAATGAACATTCTTCCACCTGGTTCTGATGCCTCCTTCATGTTTTGCCACACTTTCTCACTGGAAATTCTGAAAGTCTCTGTGTCACATCTTCTTAGACAAGACATTGGTGTGGACTCTGCAGAATAGCAGCTCTGGTTTGATAAAGTGGTCCACCATCACCAGAAAGGTTTTGTGGGTCTACTTCCTCCATGCTGAAGGAGCTAGATATCTATTTTTACAGCTGCAAAAGTAACTCCGTGCCTCTCATATATAATTTATGAAAATTGTGCTGGGGATTGATTATAGGCCAAGTAAGGCTGTAGGAAGCAAGATTACCAAAATGCCCTAGAGTGTGGCTGCCAGTTTAAAACATTGTGTCTTCAAGAGACAGTTTCCTGTTATCGCAAAATATATTTGCAACTCTTTAATTTGAAGGTCCTTGGAGTCTTCAGCTGTTCTTCAACCCCTCCCCGCTTCCTCACCACCAAGTACCCTGTAGGCTATACCCCAACACAAAAATACCAGACATTTATCCATGCACAATGTCTGTTTTGTTGATTACATGTGACAAATGTCTCTTTCTAGGTTGTCTTCCTCTTGCCCTCTAGCAGCTCTTTTGCAGTTTCTCTCCATTATCAGTTGATATATGTTATGTGCTTCTAGAAGGTAGATTGCCTTGTTTAAGGAAAAATCATATGGCAGACCAAATTTCCCTCACTAAGTATATTCCAAATTGATAACAATGATTTTTACAGTACATTATTTTGGTTTATCCTCATACCTTTTCTCTTTTATTATTGCAGGAATCACAAAGCATACTGGAGATTAGAAAGAACTAGGGAAGAGTGATAAAGAATATCCCTTAAAAACTGGTGGCAGAGGCTGGTTGTTATAGATTCTGCTGCTTGAGCTGGGGTGATGCAGATGGATCTTGGTGATGTCGTCATATTGATCAATATTGGGATAAAAAATCAGGACTTTGAGGCATGATAACATTTTCATATAACTCAGAGGATCTGATGTCTTTCCTACAACAACAACAACAACAACAACAAACAATTTACTTTCCAGGGAGATGGAGGCAGTGTGGAGCAGCTACCTAAGGCCATGACAGGAACCAAGCACAGTCTGATGAGAAAGAACAGGGAGAAAGAGACAGCCAAGTCCTTACACGGGAGGACAGAAGGACACATTTAAAGATTTGAAGGGAAGATAACCAGAAAGATAGATGGCCTTTCATAAGCATCTTTGTGTGCAGTGTATATTGGGAGGAAACACAAAAAAGGAGGAGCCATGGGTTCTGACCATTCACAGATGCTAGAAAATGTGGAGAGGGAGTACAGTGATGGATGGGACATTGGATGGATTGCTAGATTCTTAGCTTAAAAGAAAGGAAGAATTTGGTGGGGGAAGAAAAACTGTTTAGCAAGCCTTCTTGGAAAAAATGAATGTAGATCAGTGTGAGTTATAGACAAAGGCTGTCGTACATTACAGCTGTGGTTTGGAAAATAAGGTGGACAGGCACATAGATTTCATTCTACTGCTTTCTCCTGAGGACATTTATTAGGTGTTCTGTCCTGACAGGATCTGGATTGAGAAAAGAATGTAGATTATTATAGGGGGAAGTAGAGAAGAAGTAGATTTTCACTGCTGACATTAATGTATCACCCATAAATGTGTCAAATCATGAATGAGAAACCTTGCATTTAACTCTGTCCTTTCTGTAGTTTCCCCAGAGGAACTAAGAAAAAATGCCTTGTTCATAACCATCCCAAAATGATACTGGAAAATATGGAGACTACATAGCCTCTAGAGCAGCTCTGGCTATCTGACTGCTTACCCATAGTGGTGCAATGATACTAATGTGTCTGTATGTAACATGGACTCTATAGGTATTCTGAGAGACAGCAAAAATGTTTTGGTCTACATATATATATATATAGATTTGGAGCTATATTTGTTTGGATGGATCTGGTTTACATACAGTTGATCTGGTGTGTGTTTTTCTGCATCAGGATGCATTTCACTGACTTAATTCAGCCTCTGCCAGACTGTGATGGGATTTGAGAGGCATAGGGCTTGGGGTGGTAGGGTAAGTAGGTGAGTTAGAGGAGGTGGTTGTGTTTCCTCTTGGTTTAATGAGCAGACAGTTTGGGGGCTGCCATGCCTTCAAGCTCAAGTCTTCTTTGCATCTAGAAATATTCACTTGCAGAATAGGGCTTCTAGTCTCATTGAGAAAGGATGTTCTAACCTAAGGAGTTTTTATTTTAGAAAAGGAGACAAAGACTTCTTCCTGGTAAGAGGAATACAGTACAAAGAAAGACAATATGGGAGGATGCCTATTAAATGATCCATTTGGTGAGGTTCTCAGAGGACACCTGGGAACTAAGTTTGGATATTAATTTTGTTTAGTATGAGCTTAATTAGGTTACTTCAGCTTTGTTTCCAATGTTTCAGGGAAACTATCTGACCTTTAGTTTTCTTTCCCCAGGGAAGAAGTTACACATTTATTACTGCTACAAGGGTTTTTCTCCTCTTTCTTTTTCTCCATAGACTAAAAGTGAGAACAAATTATTATTATTATTATTATTATTATTATTATTATTATATTTTAGTATCTAGAGCTGTACTAATATCTGTAGCAAGTATTGTACTGGATCTGTCTAGTTGGAAAAACTGGATTTACTGGCTTAAGGTGTGGTCTAAAAAATGCTCTATTTATTGGATAATGGCCCCAACCTGAAGATGTAGCTTGAGCTGATATTTTCTTGTCAAACAGTTATGCACAATGCTAAAATGGGCTAATTCTCCAATATTACATGTGTCATTGTCAGGCTGACCCATGCTGCACAGAAGATAATTCTTATTCTTGCCACACTGAAAACTGATGTCATTACTACTCTTACCTTCCATCAATTATGAATTCATCTTAGATCTTGACATGCCCTTGCCTTGACTATTCATTTCTAACTTAGGAATACCTTTCTTCTTTCATAGTTGATGTATCTTTATTTATTGGCCAATGGGGATGTATTCATGAAATACTCTAAATTGTAAATTCCTAGAGAGAAATTCTCTATTTATCATCATTGTCTTGCACTGTGTATAACTGAGTGTGTGATGATTTGGGGATAATGGTGTTGGTGTTGATAACTTAGGGGGAAGAAACATGTTGTTTTTGTTTGAATTCTTTTGTACAAAGAATCAGTGTAGAACCCAAATTTTGTAATTATGAATTTGCCTTTGTGTTCACTTACACTTAGTTGAAATCTGATCTTTAATAGATTGAATCCAGTCTTTCTCGATTAGAAACATTTTGTTGTTTCTACTTGAAGAACTATCCAATTTCTCATTTTTGACCCAACCCAAAGTACACTGAACACGCCTGTCTAGTTATTTACAGACAGCATAGGAAAAATGGTAGTGAATTCAGAAAATTATTTTCTCTGAGAAATTAGGATATAAGATCATTCCATGGATACTTCCCTATCCTCCTGAACCAAGTGAAATCCTGTTCTATCTTCATTCAGTCAGTTGACCACTCTTCTTTTCCACAAGCTAGCCTTAAATGTAGTTAATAGATTCTGAGTAACCTGTCATGTTGTTACTGTTAAACCATTAGGTGACTTATTTTCCAAATAAAGTAAAGCATGTAAATAATAACACACCTCTTTGTCCACCATTCAGTTATCACATATCCAGGGGATAACACTGGAGCAAATTATAAATGTCACTTTATCTCAGCCAACTTGAGTTACTTCCTTTGTACTTTTACCCTCTTGCGGTGATAGAGACTTGAACCTCAGTTCTTGTTTCAAATTTCTGACATCTCCAAACTGGGTGGTAAATTGTGGGGTATTTCCTTGGTTGTGATGAGTTAACTCTTTGTACCTCAAGCTTCATGTGGGGGAAGAAAAAGCAAGCTGAAAACATCACCAGGCAAAACCTCTGCTCCTTGACTCTATCTCATAACCTACTACTTCTGCCCTCTCCCCTAACTGGGTGTCCACCAGGGAAAAATTCTAGGTCAGTGAGTTATTCTACTGGATATTAATGGGAGGAGAGCAGGAGACAAGGAGAGCAAACTGGAAAGATCAGTTATATATCTGCAATTGTGGCCAGAGAAGTTAATAGAGGGAGGATCATGTTGAACAGAGTTGGGATAGATCAAGTTCTAAGCAGAGAGGGAAATCTGTGTGAGGACTGATGTTAATGTCATGTGTATGGATACACGTGTCCTATTCAGGCAGGAGCACATAAAAGTTAATAGTAGGACTAAGTGGTAGAAGAACAGTGAAAAGAAAGTCTTGGAAATACAATATTAGAAGTTTATATTTGATAGAATACAGGAAGCAGCATGTCTGGCTGTGTGTGGTAGTGTCTAAGAGTTGAGGAAAGTGTCACTTTCCATAATGAGGGTGGAAAGTACTCATACTTCAATTATCTTGTGCAGTGTAGTGGCCATGATGAATGTGATGTATGGCTTTATCCTTCTTCAAGGGCATCTTAAATGTCTACTGGGTGAGTCTGAGTAAGAGATGAGAGGATCTCATTGTTTAGACTTACCAATTTTATGGAACAGGAGAGTAGACAGAAGGCTGGTCCTGGATATGCTATATTTGCAAAGCATAGGAACCTACTACATAGAGGTCAAGAGTCGACAAGGTGCAAAGTGTCTAAGTGATTTCAGATCAATTCAATTGAACTGAGGTCTAGGTTGATGATCCTAAAATATTAGTCACCAATGATTTCAGTTGCAAATTCTTAGATATTTTCCCAAATGTGTATGTAATTTCCCTGAATAAAGTAAAGCTTCTTAAAGACTGTTTTGTCAATCCTCTTGTTTCTGCACATATTTAGGGTTTTCTTCCTTAGAAACTACAACAGAAAGACAGTACTCTATCTTCTCTGTTGATCTTCCTATGCTAATAGTATGTTCATAATACCCATATTCTTTTGTCAAGTACATATTTCATAATAATTTTAAAAATAATGAGGAGAGTCAAAAGTGGACAAAAGTCTATAATGACACCTGATGTTCACTGGTCTTAGTGCATATTTCCATGGATGATTAATATTTTTTTCAAATTTTTAAATGTTTTCTTATTTTTAAAAGGTAGAGAGAGACAGAGAATGAGCTGGAAGTGGGGGGGGGGTGCAGAGAGAGAGAGAGAGTGATTGGGGAGACGGAGAATCTGAAGCAGGCTCTAGGCTCTGAGCTGTCAGCACAGATCCCAATGTGGGGCTGAATCCACAAACCTTGAGATCAAGACCTGATTTGAGGTCAGACACTTAACCAGCTGAGCTACCCATGAACCCCTTATGACTAATAAATATTAATAATGCTCTAGTTGCTGTGAGCTTAGGGCTGATCACAGACATGGGTCACAATGCAGAACACTAATGCCCATATTTAGTATCAGGAGGGTATATTATATTAGGCATCTAGGGATCTAGTACACTACATTCTACTGAAAGCCAAGCAAAAGGGAATGAGCTAAAGTTGTGGGCAATAATTACAATTATGTGTAAACTCATATCTAGGAACTATTGGAATGGCTACAGGGATGTTTAGAATCTTTCTTAACATCTAAAAGGATAGTGTAGGACATTTTGGCCCTATATTAGGTTTGGAGTTTAGCAGGACATTGTATAAATAGAGCTTTGGGGTTTAATAATCCTAGTACTTTTAGCTTTAGCCCATCAGTATGTATTTGAAAGAAAAGGGAGGACATCAGCAGAAGGTTTCCTGGGCACAAAGATAAGAACCGTCTCCAATACTCCTTAAATAGTCATATGGTAGAGTTTTCACTCTCTGTGGAGGTAGGATGCTGCAATAGAGAGAACAAGGTCTTTGAAGTAACAAAGAATCAAGTTCAAATTCCAGCTCTTCTTTGTACTGGCTATAGGAGCTTGGGACAATTGTCTAACCACTCAGTCTATAAATAATAATACTTATTCATTGGGATATTATGGAGGTTAAATGAAATAACATCTATGCAATACTATAACTCAACAACTTCTGGTTGTATTTGACCCCTCTGTCCACATACCCCTAAATATTACACATTTACCTCATGCCCCTATTTGTCAGATACCATTTTTCTCTGCCTCTAGCCTCTGCACATGTTTCTCAGTGGCTCTTGGGTTCATAACTGTGCTAACATGAGCCAAGGTTGTGCTTTCTTCCCAAACATTTTTGCTTGCTGACAATTTTGACTGTAAATCAAAGAAAAGGAAATTCTCTTTTCCTGCCTAATCCTCTGATCTAAAGTTCCTGATTTGGGGCTAGATTATTCTGGGTGGCGTTTTGTTAAAACCAAACATGATGGCAAGCTTGTGTGTAAAGGGCACTCAGGGTATGAGAGTCAATAACCTTTACTATTGTGATATTCTTGTTTTTCTGCTCCTGTTTTTGTTTGAAAATTATCAAACCCACAGAAAATTGTAAGAATAGTATAATTAACACCCATTGTCTTTCACCAAGATTGACCAATTGTTAATATTTTGCACATTTGCTTATTTTTCCAATGTGTGCATGTGTGCATGTATGTACTATACATGATCCACACTCAAAGTTTACAAATTGTCCAATTTTATATGGTAAAATGTTTTTCTCTGATCCAGCTGATCCACCTACAGTCCCAGGTTATGCATTGCATTTCACTGTCATGCCTCTTTATTATCCTTTAAATTGCAGCAGTACCTTATACTGTCATTTCTGACATGGACAATTTTGAAAAGCATAGGTCAATTGTTTTAGAGAAAGTCAATATTCCATAGAAAGTTGTTTTGTAGACTGATAATTTTATCATTAGATTCAGTTTCATTAGATTCAGTTTACACATTTAGGCAGGAATATTATATAAGAACATGATAACAATGATTGTCATGTAGGCAGGGAACATGTCTTTTTCCTCCATGTTGTGTTCATAGTATCAAACATTAAAACTGGCATTTAAAAGGAGCCTAACTATTTTTGAATGAGCAAATACATGGATGACGTAATATTTCACTGCCACTTCAGTTTATTATTTTTCTACTTGAGGAGAGGAGGAAGAACAGCCTTCACCTATATCTGAGTTCCATTTTTCTTATAAATGTTTGAAGGCTTAAAAATAACCCAGGACATCTGTAATGATCCTATAGAGAAGGTAAATGAGATTGGAACTATGATGTGAGGCAAACTGTGGAGTCTTTTTGCCCTGGGAGTGGGTAGTGATCATCCTGAGTTGAGAATGGATGATGAATAAGGTCGTTGTCAGCTGGAAAGAAATATAGCACACAGAACCTAGGAGTACATGGCCTGTTCCCTTGCTGAGAGAAATTAGTTATTACATTTCCATAATAAACTTCCCTCTATACTATACTTCCCTCCCCTGCCCCCATCTGAATCATAAGAATGTCATAGTGAAAATTGATTTCAGTCTCTCCTCCTTTCCCAGAACGGACAACCCCATAATTCTCTCCTTATGTACCTCTATCTTTCCCTACCAACACACAGGCTTATATTTTCTACCATGTATAAATGGTGGTTGGGCAGCCATTCCCTCCAGATTATTTGTTGTTGAGAAATTATATAACTACTTTGACTTCTCATTGGGATGTAGAAACTTTCATCCCTGTGGCCCAGAGCAAGTGAGGTGATGAGAGGTGCTCTTTGGCTGTCTGAAATGTGTTTTCAGGTTTCTCTTTGGGGTCTTCTCTCTCTCCAGGTCTGAGCTGGAGCTTTGTGACAGTCCTTCCTGAGGCATCTAGGGCTTTGACCTGGATCCATCTATTTAATTCTGCAGGCTTGTGGGTGTCTGATGCACATGGTTCCTGTCCCTTTTCTGAGAGTCTCCCTGCCTCTATCTTTGCAGTCCTTAATTTCACCAGGTTCCAGAAAAAGTGTTCTTTATCTCCATGTCCGTTCTTGATTATCCAAAAAAATGGTGGGTATACCTGAAATGGCGAATAATACTAAAATGACTTTTGTTTGATTTTTATGTGATGGAGTGCTGCCCAGAGATAATTGAGAAAGGGAACAGCTTCAGTGAAAGCAATCCGCCATCTTAACCCCCCATGGGTAGTTGTATGGCATCTCTGCTTTGGCATCTAAGAGGGAGGCAGATGCGAGAACACAGCTTATTCAGCCTTCAGCGTGTTGACAGAAGCACCAAACATCTATTGAGAACTCTGCAAAACTTGTCTCCATGACTTGTTTTCAAACTCTAGAGGAAGCTTATTTTTGGTTTGATAACCCAATACTTACCTCACAGAACATGAAAATCAGTAGGCAGGATGTGAAACTATCAGTTCCTATCACACCCAGAATAACTGCCAAAGTCCTCACAGTGACTCTTAGACCCCACATGAAGTATCTGGCTTCCTGCTTTCTCACTGACCTCATCCCCTACTGCTTCCCCCTCTCTTACTCTATCCTGGCTCCACAGGCTTCCTTGTTATTCCTCAAAATAGCCACTTAGTACTACATCATGTCCATCAGGATGGCTACTATAAAAAAGGGATAAGGAGTGTTGGGGAAGATGTGGAGAAATTGGGACACTTGTGCATTACTGGTGAAAATGTACAATGTAGCAGCCACTGTGAAAAACAGCATGGTGACTTCTCAAAAAATTACATATACAATTACCATATGATCCAGAAATCCCACCTCTGGGTGTATATCCCAAGGAATTGAAAGCAGGGACTCACAAAGATATTTGTACACCCATAAGCATAACAGCATTATTCTCAACAGTTAAAGGTGAAACAGTCCATATGCTCATCTGTGGGTGTATAGATAAACAAGATGTGGGATACAAAAACAATGAAATATTATTCAGTCTGAAGAAGAAGGACATTCTACATGAGCTACAACATGAAGACATTATGCTAAAAACAAGAGAGCCTTAATTTAGTGGGTGAATATTGGTTTTGTCAGGAATTTTTCTGAGAGACTTGGTACGGAACTTTGTTATGGAACTCGAAGAGAGTTCAGAAACAGAGAAAAATAGGGAGGACTGAGTAAAGAGGAAGCCAGGGGTATTATGGAATTCAAAGATGCTGGCTTCATTTTCCCTGGCCTCTCTACATTCTTTAAGAGTCTCCCCTGGGAAAACACCTCCTTTTGGAGAGACTGTTCCCTAACGGAACTGAGATTCACAGACCTAAAGACCTTATTAAGAAATATCCTAACAAAACACTCTTGGAATAGATGATGCATGTTCTAGTCTCCTATTTCTACCTGGGATTGGCTCTTTCTCTCTTTCCAATGGAAAATAAAATCCTACTCCTAGGAATCTCAAGATATGGTAGTCAATCAACACATCAATAAATTAATTTTATCTGTCAAATTCTTCTTCTATTTACTTGGTACAACTATGAGTGGATCCCTGTGCTGGATATAAGAGTTGAAGGTGGATCCAGGTGCTGTCTCCTGAAAGATTTTAGACTGTAAAGGAATTTAAGTGACACACTAAGGACACCAGCAGGCAGAAAAGCAAAACTAATTTTAGCTGAGCATCATGATGTGCTATAAGTGCTGGTGGGAAGGGGCAGAAGATTGGAGATGGGGGTCAGTCAGGACGGTTTAGGAAAGGCTTCCTAGACACAAGGGAGAAAGTTGTAGATTAGGGATAAGAAGACCTAGAGCATCAAGACTGGACAGAAATGAGTGAAGAGGGCATCCACGGTAGGGAAGGTACTTACTCAGGCTAGGGGCACATCATAGGAAGGGGAAGTCAGGATGTGAGGAGCTGAGTTAGGAAGGAGTTGATGGGCCTGAAAGCAGTGGGAGGAATTAGGGCAGGGCTCTGACAGCTGGGTTAGAGGGTCTGGACTGAATATAAACTATTGGAATAATCAGAGATTATTGCACAGATAGAGGGCATTTTTGAACATGATGTTTGAGGACTGTATTTCTCTGTGTTGTTATAAGTTGAATTTGTATTAGTCTCTCTCATTCCCAATTATGGGTTTGCTTTCTCCTCTATAAGTTTGCTGTTCATTTCTTTGTTCTGCCTGCATCTGTTCAAGCCATAAATCATGATTGTCTATTCCCAAATATTTTGTTCTCTGTGTTGCTTCTCTGGTATCTTCATACTTTGTCTGTAGCCCACTGTCCCTCATCTTCAGTAAAAGTGGGAAGAGCACAAGGACCACCCTGAACAACACAGTTTAGGGAAACAGAAATTATAAAAAGCCATCTCTGACTCTGCCATTCAGTTGATCCTCCTCTGGGATTCCTCCTCAGGGCGTATGGATGGACTTCAGAAGAGTGTAGGACATTTCTTTGAGGTGACCAACCTCCGAGGACTCTGTGATTCAACAAATGTCAAGAATCACTGCTGTGTTTTTGTTAGGAGGTTGGTGGCTGTGGCTGGAGATGGTTCCCCAGAGAAGCTAAGGTTCAAGCATCCTTAGTGGCCAGTAAGGAGTCTCCGGAGACAGTTGAAGGAGCTAAAGGAGAAACAGGAATTGGGAAAAGGGAAAAAAGTGTTTGGAGGGAACTGGTGCCTGATTTCCCTTGTTCTCCACTCTCTTTCTAGCAGGCGTTTCTTCTCTGTATTCTCCATGTCCTGATGATTACAGATTCCAGTTGCCCTCCATTTTAAGTTTATTGAATGCCCACCACTTTTAGGCTCTGAACCAGGTCCTACAGCATCACCTCATGCAAGTCCTATGTTGAACCTGAGGTGCACAGAGTAGAGTCAACCACTCCCGCAGTCATGGACTGTTAGCACCATCGTTCCCTTTCAGGTGCCGTATCCATGCATTTTATTTTCCCATTTCATTCTGATCTCTAATCCCATTTCTTCTCCTCACTGGAGACACTTGCTTTAGTGTATTTAACAAATGCTCCTCCAATTCATGCTTATATGTGTATCTATATACATTCATTCACTCAACAAATTCACAGTGGTGACTATGTGTCAGGCACAGTTGTAAGTGCATAGAATACAGCCAGGAGCAAAATTAAAAAGAAACAATCCTGCTTTCATGGAGCTTACATTCTTTTGCAGTGAGATAAATCATGAGCAAATAAAGAGGTGAAAAGCTTAGGGGGAAAAGGGCAAGGGTAAGGACCATTGTACAGTTTTTAATGTGATTAAGGAAGGTATTGCTAAACAATTTTGTGCTATTTCATGAAATGTTGTTAGGGAAGCAACTATGTGGATATATGGGCCAGAGTGGTGCAATTATAGGGGACATCCAGTGCAAAGGCCTTGCAGTAAGGGCTTGCCTGATATGTTAGGAGGCCAGACTGCTTAGGAGGCCATTGGCATGAAAAAATGGGAAGAGAGAGAAACAGAGGCTGTGATGTAGCTGGGTCAGTGACAAATACCATAGGATTTTGTAGGCCATTGTAAGTGTAGACTTTGGTTCCCAATCTGAATAAGAAGGGAAACCAGGGAAAGATTTTGAGCAGAGAAATAATGTGACCTCTTTAACAGATATATCTTTTTTTAAATAATAGTTTATTGTCAAATTGGTTTCCATATAACATCCAGTGCTTCTCCCCACAAGTGCCCCCCACCATGACCATCACCCCCTCCCTCCCTCCCCCTCCCCCTTCAGTCCATGGTTCATTTTCTGTATTCAGTAGTCTCCCTTGATCTGTGTCCCTCACTCTCCCCCGCTCTCTTTCCCCCTTCCTCTCGCCATGGTCCCCTGCCAGGTCTCTCCTGTTAGACCTATGAATACAAACATATGGTATCTATCCTTCTCTGCCTGACTTATTTCGCTTAGCATGACACCCTCAAGGTCCACCCACTTTCCTAAAAATGGCCAGATTTCATTCTTTTTTTATCTTTTAAAATTTTTTTATTATTTATTTTTGAGAGAGAGAGAGAGAGAGAGAGAG
>PISW01013465.1:0-26132 GCA_004023785.1 Mungos mungo
TGATGAGGCGTGTGCTCGCTGAGGCGTGTGCGTGATGAGGCGTGTGCGTGATGAGGCGTGTGCGTGATGAGGTGTGTGCTCGCTGAGGCGTGTGCTTGCTGAGGTGTGTGCTCGCTCAGGCGTGTGCTCGCTGACGCGTGTTCGTGAAGAGGCGTGTGCTTGATGAGGCGTGTGCTCGCCGAGATGTGCCGGAAACACCGCTGAAGCCCCGCTCCCGGCAGACGAGAAAGGAAGGCGTGGCCGAGGCCACCGCGCGAATGGAAACAGTCGGGAAGAGGAGGTGACGCCGCGGCTCTGAGACCAGAAGCAGCGCTGCTCTGCCTCCTCGTTCTGCCCGACAGCTTCCAGACATGAACGACCAAAGCCTTAGGGAGACAAACGTGACAGGAGTCTCGGCTCGGGACCAGTCCTTCCACACACGACGCGGTGTCCGGGAGAGAGACGGGAGCCCGGCGGTGTGGAATCAGATCGCTGCCCCGCGAGCCCAGGCGCGGGACCCACCGGGACAGACTCATGACAAAGGCCAACAGCCCTCGTTAAGCAAATGATCGGTTCAGTGGCCGTTTACTGAGTGTGTACTACGTGCTGGGGAGGTAACAGCGTATAAACGGAGTTCCGGCCCTTGTGGGGCTTCCGTTCTCCGGGGCGGTCACGACAGAGATGACCCAGGAAATACATGTGATCTCAGGTCACGAGAGTGCGTGAAGACAGGAGATGTGGGGCGCACGGGAGAGTCTGACATGGAGTGAGGAAGGTGCCCGTGGGGCTGGGCGCAAGGATGGGCTCGCTGGTGAGAGGGCGTTTGAGCAGGAGCCTTCCCGGCTGGAAGAGCTAGTGCAAAGGCCCTGAGGCAGAGTGTCGGCATGTCTGGGGATCAGGAACGGAACAGCAGGTGTGGCGGTGAGCAGGGGCAGTGGGTCAGCTCCTGTGGCCCGTCTGGGTCACAGTGAGACTACATCCTTTATGCAGACGGACATGTGAGGCCAGCCCGGAGGTGGGAGAGTCCAGTTGTTTTAAAGTTTTGAGTTTTGAATGTTCTTATTTGGAACGATTGTTAAATTCATGGGAAGTTTCAGAAGTTGCACGGAACAGCCAAACCCAGAGCCCTGACGGCACCCCAGGCAGTGAGGGTGTGAAGAGCAGAAACTCGTTCGTTGCTGGAGGGGACACGGCGCGGTCACCCCGGGGACCCTGCGGGGGTGCGTACAGATCACACACGTGACCCAGCCGGTCACACCTCGGCATCACCCAGGGAGCAGACCAAGGACCTGCGCACGGCCGCCTGCAGCAGCTTTATTCGTGATCGCCAAAACCCGGGGGCAGCGCAGGTGCCCTTCCGGGGGTGACGGATAAGCTGTGGTCCATGCAGACAACAGGAGAGCACTCGGCGTCACAGGAACCGAGCTCAGAGACCTAAGCCCACATGACCGGGTGAAAGAAGCCAGTCTGAAAGGCCACGTGTTCTGTGGTCCCAGCCACACGACGCTCTGGGCAGGGCAGGGCCGGGGAGAGAATGCAGAGACCCGTGGTGGCCGGGCTGGGAGGAGACGAGCGGATTTCTAGGGCGGTGAGAACACTGCGCGGTGTCCTGATGGCGGATTTGCGCAGCAGCGTTGGTCTAGGCGCACGGAACATTCAGTCACAGCAGGAGCGGACCCCAGGGTAGGCTGTGGGTCTGGGGTGGTTACAGTGTGTCAGTGTGGGCTCGTCCTTGGGACAGATGCCGTCAGTCCTGCTGGCGAGTGATTCTGATGACCTGGAGGCTGCGTGTTTGTAGAGACAGCGGGTGTGTGGGGAATCTGAATTTTCCTCTCAATTTTGTTGTGAAGCTGAAATTGCTAAAAAAAAAATAATAAGTAATTTTAGGAGAGATTGAATGTCTTCTATAAGTTTCTGACCATGGTAACATCTTATGTGATGACAGGAAAGTTCCGGAACCATTGGGGCCACGTGTCCTATCCACACGCAGACCCACGGAGCCGCCACCTACCTCATGGGGCCCCTTGTGCCCCCTGCCCCCCGGCACCGTCCCTAACGCCTGGCAGCCCCTGGCCTGTCCTCTGTCTCTGCGAAGGTGTCATTTTGAGGACGTCCTGTGAACGGAATTGCGCAGTTCACTGGATTGGCCTTCCTCACTCAGCAAGGCTGCTGTGGGTCTTCATGGTCGTTCCTCGCGATTGCCGCGTGGCAAGGGCCCCAGGCACGTGCGCCCCACGTGTGCCGGTGACCCACGGGGACATGGGCCTGTTTGCCGTGTTGCGCTTTTTCTGACAGAACCGCTGTGGACAGGCCTGTTTGGGTCGATTATCTTCCAGATGTAATGTGGCCTCCGTGTGGCTGCGTGCGGGGCGGGGGCGGGGGCCGGGGGCAGGGCGGGGGCCGGGCAGGGGGGGCGGGGGGGGGGGCGGGGGGGGGGGGGGGGGGGGGGGGGGGGGGGGGGGGGGGCGCGGGGGGGGGGGGGGGGGGGGGGGGGGGGGGGGGGGGGGGGGGGGGGGGGGGGGGGGGGGGTAGGGGCCGCGGCAGGGGTCCGGGCAGAGGTGGCAGGGGCTTGGGCAGGTGGAGGGGCGGGCCGGGCGGAGGGACGGCTCAGCGGATCGGAGGCAGGAGAGAAAGGAGGAGGAGCCGAGCGCAGCTCCCCCGCGTTGACCAGCGACGCACAGTGGTCCCGTTTACTCTGGGCCCGCCGGCTGGAAGGAGACTTTCGGGTGGGGGAGGTGGGGCGGACCCAGGGCGCTGTGTGGGCCGTGTTGAGTCCAGGGTCCCTACGAGCTGCCCACCGGGACGTGGACCCGACAGCTGTGCCGGAGCCGTGGGCGTCCACGCTCGCGGGGATGCCACCTGTGCCGATGCGGTCCTCACGGCGCGTCTGGACGGGAGCCGTGGATCCACGGACCCCGACGCGCAGGGCCTGGGGGGGTCGGAGCACAGGAAAGTGACGGTGTCCGTGGGGCAGAGAGACGCCCCAGAGAAGTGCCTTTGTGGTTCGCACGCAAGTCCCTGACGGGTTTGGGGATTAGTTGGCAATTCCTTATCTGGTTGTTGAGAAGCGGGAGAAAATCTTTAATAAGTGGTGCTTCAAAATAGATTACGTGTCCTCTCTTCCCCTGAAGATACACTTCATAAGGGAAATGGGAAAATGGATTTAAAAATACGCGTCCTGGATACAGTTATGTGGCTCAGACCATTGGTTCCATTTTCTGACAATCAATAGACCCTCCCTTGGCCTGGCTTCACCCCTGTCCCCCCGGCCTCTGTCCCCAGACTCTCCGGACCGCACCCCCAGGAGGTCAGCATTCCCGGGCTGCCCTGACCCCTGCGAGCATTCCAGCCTCGCTCCCCAGCTTTTCAGGAGACAGAGTGCCGGCACCGGAATGCAGGGCGTCCTGTGGTCAGTCCCAAATCTGTACCATTCCTGATGCCGGGGAGCGGGGCAGTGCGTGCGTGCTCCCTCGTGTGGCACACTCCTCTTGAGAGCTGATTTTTCCTCCTGCACTTAGGCCCCCCAAGGAGAAGAAAATAAAAGTCATGGTTTTAAAAGAAACAAAATAATCTTTATTTGTGGCCGAGATGATTCTCGATGTGGAAAACCCAAGGTAATTAACTAAAAATCTATTAGAACTAATAGTAGTGAAGAGGCTATTTAAAAATATATACAAAGTCAAAGAGCTGGTTAGAGAATGTAATGGTAAAAATTCCCAATTACTGTAACAACAAAAAATTTTATCTGTTTTACTGCTAGAGGACTTTTTAAGATGTGCAGGAGCTTTATGAAGAAAATAACTCTATTGACCGCCAAAAAGAAGGTTCTAAAACGTGTCCCATTTGGGGCTCAGTGTGCACACACAGATGTTTTTGCAAAGACGAAAATCTAGAGACAGTATCCTCAAGACAGCACCGTGGTTCCTGGTGGCAGGTCACGTGTGATTTATAGATTTTGTGTTGTGTTTTGCTCATCTACGTCTTCTACTTTTATGTATGTATGTATTTGATTTATTTATTTGTAAAAGATAATTTGTTGTCAGGTTGGCTAACACGCATGCGCGTGCTCTTGGTTTCGGGGGTAGATTCCCATGATTCATGGCTTACATTACAACACCCGGTGCCCATCCCCCACTTCCCCCCTTCCCATCCCCCCATCCACCCCGAGTTTGTTCTCTGTGTTTAAGAGTCTCTTATGGTTTGCCTCCCTCTCTGTTTGAAACGATTTTCTCCCCTTCCCCCATGGTCTTCTGTTAAGTTTTTCAAGATCCACATATGAGTGAAAATAGGACATCTTTCTCTGCCTGACTTATTTCTCTCAGCGTAACACCCTCCAGTTCCATCCACGTTGTTGCAAATGGCAGGATTGCATTCTTTCTCGTTGCCGAGTAGTGTTCCGTGGTGTAGACAAACCACACCTTCTTGACCCATGCATCAGGTGATGGATGTTTGGGCTTTTTCCATAATTTGGCTCTTGTTGATAGCGCTGCTGTAAACATTGGGGTGCGTGTGCCCCTTTGAATCAGCACTCCTGTATCCTCTGGATAAATACTTAATAGCGCAATTCCTGGGTCGTCGGGTAGTTCTATTTTTAATGTTTTGAGGAGCCCCCACACCGTTTTCCAGAGCGGCTGCCCCGGTTTGTGTTCCCGCCAGCCGTGCGACAAGGATCCTCTTTCTCCACTTTCTCGGAAGTGTCTGTTGTTGCCCGAGTTGTTATTAGCCACTCTGACGGCGTGAGGTGGTATCTCAGTGTGGTTTTGATCCGTGTTTCCCCGATGGGTGACGCTGAGCATCGTCTCATGTGCCTGTTGGCATCGGGATGTCCTCTCTGGAGAAGTGTCTGTTCAGGTCTTCTGCCCATTTCTTTACTGGGTTATTTGCCTTTTGGGTGTGGAGTTTTGTTTTTATAAAGTGAACACATTATCGTGTAACAGAATAAAATCTAGAAGAGGAAGAAGGGAAATCACTTCAGCAAAGCCCGGCGAGGCCACCGCCTCCCTCTGTCCCGCCCCCAGACCTGCACGTTGTCGCCTGCCTCTTCCCAGGTGCAGAGTCGGCCTCTCCCGGGGGGTGGGGGGGGGAGTGGCCCTGGCTTCCTCTCGGCTCCCCGCCCGGAGGGTGAGGGGTCACTGGGAAGCTTGTGTTCGGTGCCACAGACGGTGGGCCGGCCCCTCCATCCCCCCCGCTCCAGCCTGAGGCCACTGGGAAGAGCCCGACCTGGGGAAGGGACCCCCGGGAACAGCTGGGGTGTGGTGTGTTTTCTGGAGTTTCAGGGGCTGGGGCTCATAGCTTCTCGGACGGCGGGACATGTTTGTTTACCTGACACACACGTCCCAGTGTGGCCGTTCATCTCTGCCCAGAAAGTGGAAGTTATGGTTTGGTGGTTCTTGGTCAGAGGAGGGTGGGAGCGGGGAGGAGGCAGGGAGAGAGAGGGAGAGAGGAATGACCAGAAGACCCTGTCCCCTCGACCAGCAGCCTCCTTGAAGCGGTGGCGCCAGCCAGACCCTAGGGAAGACTTCTGCACAGAGAGCAGGCCCGGGTCATTCCTGTCCGCCCCCCGCCCCCCACGTAAGACCAGCGCGTGTGGCCTGAGCACGAGGCTCGGACCACGTGGCCCCTGGGGCCGCTCCAACCGCCAGTGGCCGGCCCTCCGCTGTTGCTAAGAACAAGCCAGCCGGCCTCGTGGCCCCTGACTCCTGGCTTCACGTCCCCTGGAGATGCGCTGCGGTGACGGGAAGAGAAGAGAAGGAAAGCCGCAGGGGAAGGCGTGTGAAGGGAAGGGGTCTCCTTGCAGGAAGCCCCGACACTCTCACCGACCCCCCAGGGGGCGAAGGAGACTCCGCACGGCACCGTCCCTGTGGGGCCAGAGCTCTGCCCCGGCTCTGTCTCGGCTCATCCTCATCTCTCTGTGGGAAGGACTTACGTCGGGGCGCGGAGGCCACAGCACGTGTTTCATAACCGCCGTCTGCGGGGAGTCACTTTCGCACTGGACTCCGAAGGCTGTGATGGGCCAGGATGGGGACCAGGACGGTGTGGCCTCCTTCACCCCCCAGCCTGGGCCTCACGCCTCCCTGCTCCCAGAGACACGGCCAGCCTCTGCCAGTAGCCCCTTGCCGAGTACCCCGGGGTCTTCCGGAACGAGCTGGAATTTGTATCAATTAAGTGTGTGGACAGCTGCCTGCGTGCTTGTAACTGAATCGGGAGGTGGTGAGCTGCCCAGCACCCAGGTCCTCGGGGGCTGGGGGTTGTCACCTGCAGCCCGGGACCTGGCTGGGAGGTTAGTTGGGTGGCTGGCCCGACGGGAAGCATGGATTCCACACTGAACGCCACCAGTCCTGGGGGTGCCTGAGGCTCAAGCCAGACGCCCCCCCACCCCCAGTACCTGTCTCTGAGCCAGCTGGACCGCTCCGGCTTCCCGCACTGGTGAGGCTGTCCCACTCCGGTCCTCGCCCTGGGGACGGCCGGGTCTGACGGTGGGAGAGGAGATGCCAGCCCTTGTCCCTCGGTTTGGACTCAGGGTCTGGGGTTGGGGAGTGCCGGTAGGTGTGTCATCAAGGAGTTCGGCTTCAGGGAGCCGCCTTGACCCTCCCCTGCCTGGCTCTTCCCCCTCCTTGGAGCTTGTCTTTAACCTTTTCCGACTGGGGCTTTTGGGGAGGTACCTGCTGTCCACACCACAGCTGGTTTTATGGATTAACTAACTGAATGTTTGAGAAAACGCAATTGAATTTTTTAATATATCTTTAATGTTTATTTTTGGGAGACAGAGCATGAGCAGGGAAGGGGCAGAGAGAGGCAGACACAGAATCGGAAGCAGCTCCAGGCCCTGAGCTGTCAGCACAGAGCCGGACTTGGGGCTCAAGCTCATGAACTGTGAGATCATGACCTGAGCTGAAGTCGGACGCTTAACCGACTGAGCCCCCAGGTGCCCCTAACTCCTGGTTTTAGTTGAGGTGTGTTGACACACAGTGTTGTGTTAGTTCTGGGTGTGCAGCGCGCTGGTTCCACAATCCTACACGTCACGAAATGCTCCCCAACCCGCATGTTGCCGTCCAGCATTATTGAAACATTGACCACACTCCCTGTGCTGGACCTTCCATCCCCGGACTTACTATTTGTGACCGGACGTTTGTGTCTCTTCATCCCCTTCACATATGTGCCAATCCCCCACCCCCTCCCCTCTGACCACCGCCAGCTCATTTTCTGTGTTTATGAGTCTTGTTTGTTTGCTCATTTGTTTTATAAATTCTACACACGAGTGAAATCCTATGGTGTTTGTCTTACTCTGACTTATTTCACTTAGCTTTACACTCCCTAGATGGATCTATGTCATTGCAAATAGCAGGGTCTTGTTCTTTCTTATGACTGAGGATTCCTTATGTGTATGTACCGTATCTTTATCCGCTCATCAGTGGGTGGACATGAGGTTGCTTCCCCATCTTGGCTGTTGCTGCTGTAAACAGATGGATGCTTTTATCTTTTTGAATTAATATGTTTGTGTTCTTCATGTAAATACCCAGAAATGGAATTGCTAGATCATAGGGTAGTTCTATTTTTAATTTTTCAGGACCCTTCACACTGGTCTCTGCAGCGGCTGCTCCGATTTGGACTCAGGAGGGCCTTTCCTTTCTGTCTTGTGCAGACAGCACACTGTCCCTGCATTTATTGAGGGTGTAATGGTGGGGACAGGAGAGTGGATGCCTGACCTTATGTGTTGTGAGACAGGCACTGGGACAAGTTGGATTCTGCCCAGGAGGAGAGAGGAGGTAGGGGAGGAAGCTTTGTAGGCAGAAGGAGAAAACCATGCAGCTCAGAACACAGACAGGCTGTGTGTGCATTTGAACACTTGGACGGGAGGTTGTGTAGAAGGAGGTAGGATCGGGGACCAAGGTGGATCATGGTGGGGAGGTGAGAGCGGAGGGCAGGATGGCCAAGAGCAGCATCTGCAGTAAGCCCCGCCCTTCCCCGCCCTGGCATCTGGGGATTCAAATCCAATTGGATATTCACGGGACTGTTGGGCTGGGGCTGGGCCCTAGGCGGGCCCCACACAGAACACGGGATGGGACCCGAGCCACGTTATCCGTGTGTTAGAGCATCGGGTTTACACGGGTGCCCTTGATCACGCCGGCAGAGGAAGCAGGGCTGTTTAGGTGGTTCATGGAAGCGTCTGGGGTCACATTCTCACTGTCTTTAACCATAAATGGGAGGTTGCTGAAGCCCAAGGAAGAGACCAGTTCTGTGTAGACGTAAGGGCCGAAGGAAAGGGGAGGGAACACCTACCGTGGAGGGTGTTTGATGTTCCGGGTTCTATAATGAGGGCTCACTCCTCACTGATGCCTCACAGTTGTATACCGTGGCCCCGACGCTGCATCATGGATGCCCTGCCACGCCATGAAACCCCAGCATCCCACCCACGGGGCTGTGAGCGGGTTCCAGGCATCTTGCCATATGGGGGCCAGAGGAGACAGAAAAAGGTCAGCCACACAATACGGAGAAGGTTGTAACCCTTGCTAACAGTACATAAGACTGTCCGGAGGCACGGAGGGGTTTGCAGCTGGGCAGCAGGAACTGTACTTGCGAAATCGGGTCTCCGCTTCCTGCAGTTTTAATGTGAAACAAAGGTCCATCCAGCTACTTTGTACCCTGAGCTCCTTCTTCTTACCAGTGTCTTTGGGAAGCCTGGTCACTGAGATCCCCAAAGCTAAGCAGCCATGGCAGCCACGTGGCCAGTAGGAGCAGAGCCTGTGGCTGGCTTCCGTCACCTGCTGCTCCGAGGTGATGGTTGATGTCACGTCGACCATGTGGCTGCAGGGAAGGGGTCACAGGGCTCTTGGCATTTGGCAGTTCGGCATCCCTTTGTGTATTTCATAGGCTGACTTTTGTGTGTGTGCGCATTTTTTTTCCTTTTGCTAATCTGCACGTGACTGTCGGCACCCGTGGGATGGTGATGCCCCACCTGGGTGCAGACAGTAAGGGCGGCCGGGTCGGTTTTCAGCAAGCACCGAACAGCCGTGACTCAGATTTATATGCTCCCTCAGACAAACTGGTGCTTGAATATTTGTGCAAAGTAGAGGCTGGAGACGGAGAGACCAGCAGAATTGTTCAGCAGTGACCCCAGGGGTCCTTGTCAGGTGCCTGGAAATCGGGGACAAATGTCACCTGCCCCCAGGGAAGAGAGTCTGGGCGTGGGGTTCCCATGGAACCAGAGGCTCCTGAACTCCACAGCCAGAATGTCGCTTCCCAGACTGTCTACCACGTTCTAGCATCTGGTGTCTACACTCAGGCCCTGTGGTCCCACGCACTGGCTCTGCAACGTGGAGGGGAGCGGAGGGAGGGCCTGTCCCATTCAGACGTGCCCTGCCCCACTGCGTTTCTCCACGGACGAGGGCAGTGCAGGGGCCACGTGCCTCATGTTCTCCCAATAAAACCTGTGCTTCACACTCATTCTGAGGGACCACATGACGCTTGGCTGCACCTCTCTCCACAGGAGGGAGCCGTCCCTGAGCAGGAGTAACTCACTGCAGAACTGGCCGTGGCACCTGGATATTGGGCCCAGTGCAGAGTGATGAGCAACGTTTAGTCCACAGGGACCACACTTGATAAAAGCCCCGAGTAGTTCTTGGTCCTTGGGAAGGAAATGGGGGGTGTCATCATGAATATTAGAGATATTTAGTGATGGTCAGATGACATGATCACTTTCATTTCTGTGTTTGTCACAAAGGAGACAAAACCAAAATTTTCTGGGTTGTCAAGTTGCGAGACAAATAATTTGGTCCAGCCTCCTAGCTTGAATCACCGGCTCCAGGCGGCTGAGAGAGGGTGTTAATAACACAGTACGTCTCAGAGAAAAGAGTCCCTCTGGTCCTCAACTTCCCCGGGTTGTCCTGGGTTTCTGGAGTTCTTTACCTTGTCCTGAATCATATGCCCAAATGCTAAAGATTCAAAAATAAAACATAAAAATAGAGTTGGACCCGATGTTCACCTGTTACGGGGAGGGGCAGGGTGCCCTCAGCAGCTTTGGGAGTCCGTCAGTGACTGGGACAGACCTGGGTCAGCGCTGATGTTGGGGACAGTGGCCAGCAGAAGTGTGGCATGGGTGGGTCCTGGTGTGAGGGGAGGCGGCAGGCATGGAGGGAGGCAGCCCTGGTGTGTGCCCCGTGCAGCTGGGCGAACAGCAGCCGTGGGGAGGCCTCTAGCGGACGTGCTGTTGGAGCAGGACTGGAGGAGGGGGTGGGCAGGCTCGCGCTCACCCAAGCCAGCTGCTGGGTCCTGGGGCCGTCCTTCCCTCGGGGTTGGGGACGTGGGCAGAGGCCTGGAGGCATCTTCCACCAAATGGGTCTCGGCCGCGGCTGACAAAGTCCAGGCTCACAGCAGCACAACAAGGCCAGGCAGGCGTAACCTGGGAGGGATGGACACAGAGTTAGTGAAACGGATATGACTTCAGCTCAGACGGCGAGGACAGAGGTGACGACAGGAAACGTGAGAGGGAGGACCATGCCGGTGAGTTATGACGAGCTTTGTGTAACCCATCCCGGTGGTGGGGAGAGAGCACGACAGGGCGGTGGTGGGGACGCAGCAGGGACGTGGCGGCTGTGTGCCTCTCTGGTGGCAGGCTAGAAGCTGGACAGCGGGGACGTGGTGGGGACATGGGGGCCGGGCCAACACTCATAGCGGGGGGGGGGCCATCACTCACTGTGGCAAACGCTGTCTCAGCTGGACGGTGCTGGGAAGAAGCGATGACAGGGTTTGGGCTTGTGGCGGTGTTGTGGGGGAGGGTCTAAGGAAGAGGGGCCTTGGCCTAGATGCTGCCGGGAAGCAGGGGTTCTTCTGTGGGCGGGTGCGTCGATGAATCTAACCTGGGAGGAGGGTGGAGCAAGACCACACCATGGTAAAGGAGCAGCCGTGGCTCGTGTCAGCCCGAGTGGGGGAGGGCTGGTCATTCTGTGGTTGGCTCGGTGCTCACACCCGACCCTGGAATGTTCCTGCTGGTGTCCCGCTCCAGCAGTCACGTGAGTGGCCTGGTCTGACGTGGCTGTCCTGTGAGGTGCTTCCGGGAAAACCCCACACTCTGGGCTGCGGGTGCCAGACCCGCTCCTGGCCTTCCCGCTGCTTTCGCTTTCTCAGAAGGAAGGGATGTCCTCACCCCTTCTCCTCGCATGTGACGTCACGTCCAGCAGGTGCAACAGCAGCTTGGAGCCCATGCAGGCCCCTGGTGGCGTGGCACCAGGCTACGTGGGTACCTGGGCTCCAGGCTCCTGTGGCTTCCATGGCTTCCGTGGCACATAGACTCCTGGCGACCTGCAGACCAGCGTGGGCCATAACCCCTCCCCCCAGCTTCACTGCTCGGTGTGGGGGCTTGGTGATTCCAGTCCCCAACCCCCACCCATACAGACTCAGTCTCAACCTGCCTTGCCCCCCCATCCCCTCCCACCCCTGAAATACCTGGGTGCTGCTTCCTTGGGGGCCACCGAATGACAAAGTCCTTTGCCACCAGGTGCTCCTCGATGTCACATGTCAGCACGTTGCAGACTGAGGCCATGCACCTGGAGGAGCCTGCGGGTGCCCTCCTGAGTAGGCGCAGCCCGTGGCTCCCGTGGCTCCGCACACGAGACGCTGGTTCTCACAGGCATGTGTTTGCGTGCTGGGCTTGGTGTGGACACGCATTGGCTTCACCCCTTTGGGCTTCTCCTTTGTCCCCTGAACCTGCTCATGGGCCCCGTTTTGACCAGATCTCAGTCACAGGGAAGGAAGAGGCACCCGATGCCCCGCTTTCCCAGCCAGTGACCCCAGAGGGGGCAGATGGACTGTTGGTAGCTGCTAATTGAACTGAACCGATAACCCCTGGATGCTCTCAGACATGCCTCACATTTTACTCTCAAACAGTGGAGACCACGTCTTCTAATGTGCCGTGTAGACCCTACTTCCACACACAAATGCCTATTCTTTTTTTTAAAATAGTTTATTGTCAAGTTGGTTTCCATACAATACCCAGTGCTCTTCCCCACAAGTGCCCTCCTCCATCACCACCACCTCTTTCCCCCCCTCCCCCTTCCCCTTCAACCCTCAGTTCGTTTTCAGCATTCAGTAGTCTCTCAAGTTTTGCATCCCTCTCTCTCCCCAACGCTCTTTCCCTCTTCCCCTCCCCCTGGTCCTCCATTAGGTTTCTCCTGTTCTCCTGTTAGACCTATGAGTGCAAACATATGGTATCTATCCTTCTCTGCCTGACTTATTTTGCTTAGCATGACACCCTCGAGGTCCATCCACTTTCCTACAAATGGCCAGATTTCATTCTTTCTCATTGCCATATAGTACTCCATTGTATATATATACCACATCTTCTTGATCCATTCATCAGGTGATGGACATTTAGGCTCTTTCCATGTTTTGGCTACTGTTGACAGTGCTGCTATGAACATTGGGGTACAAGTGCCCCTATGCATCAGCACTTCTCTATCCCTTGGGTAAATCCCTAGCAGTGCTATTGCTGGGTCATAAGGGAGTTCTATGGATAGTTTTTTGAGGAACCTCCACGCTGTTTTCCCGAGTGGCTGTACCAGTTTACTTTCCCACCAGCAATGTAGGAGGGTGCCCGTCTCTCCACACCCTCGCCAGCATCTATAGTCTCTTGATTGGTTCATTTTAGCCACTCTGACTGGCGTGAGGTGGTATCTCAGTGTGGCTTTGATTTGTGTTTCCCTGATGATGAGTGATGTTGAGCATCATTTCGTGTGCCTGTAGGCCATCTGGATGTCCTCTTTGGAGAAGTGTCTGTTCAGGTCTTCTGCCCATTTCTTCACTGAGTTATTTGATTTTTGGGTGTGGAGTTTGGTGAGTTCCTTGTAGATTTTGGATACTAGTCCTTTATCTGATATGTCATTTGCAACTATCTTTTCCCATTCTGTTGGTTGCCTATTAGTTTTCTTGATTGTTTCCTTTGCAGTGCAGAAACTTTTTATCTTGACGAGGTCCCAGTAGTTCATTTTTGCTTTCATTTCCCTTGCCTTTGGGGATGTGTTGAGTAGGAAATTGCTGCGGTTGAGGTCAAGGAAGTTGTTTCCTACTTTCTCCTCGAGGGTTTTGATGGTTTCCTGTCTCACATTCAGGTCCTTCAGCCATTTTGTTTATTTTTGTGAATGGTGTAAGAAAGTGGTCTAGTTTCATTCTTCTGCATGTTACTGTCCAGTTTTCCCAGCACCACCTGCTAAGGAGGCAATCTTTTTTCCATCGGATACTCTTTCCTGCTTTGTCAAAAATTAATTGGCCATACATTTGTGGGCCCAGTTCTGGATTCTCTATTCTATTCCGTTGGTCTATGTGTCTGTTTTTGTGCCAATACCATGCTGTCTTGATGATGACAGCTTTGTAGTAGAGGCTAAAGTCTGGGATTGTGATGCCTCCCATTTTGGTTTTCTTCTTCAATATTACTTTGGCTATTTGGGGTCTTTTGTGGTTCCATATGAATTTGAGGATAGTTTGTTCTAGCTTTGAGAAGAATGTTGGTACAATTTTGATGGGGATTGCATTGAATGTGTAGATTGCTTTGGGTAGTAATGACATTTTCACAATGTTTATTCTTCCGATCCATGAACAGGGAATTTTTTTCCATTTCTTGGTGTCTTCTTCAGTCTCTTTCATAAGTTTTCTATAGTTTTCAGCATATGAGTCTTTTACATCCTTGGTTAGGTTTACTCCTGGGTATTTTATGGTTTTTCATGCAATCGTGAATGGGATCAGTTTCTTGATTTCTCTTTCTGCTGCTTCATTATTGTTGTATAGGAATGCAACTGATTTCTGTACATTGATATTTTACCCTGCAACTTTACTGCATTCATGGATCAGTTCTAAAAGGCTTCTGGTGGAGTCTGCCGGGTTTTCCATGTAGAGTATCATGTTATCTGTGAAAAGTGAAACTTTGACTTCTTCTTTGCTGACCCTGATGCCTTTTATTTCCTTCTGTTGTCTGATTGCTGAGGCTCGGACTTCCAGCACTGTGTTAAATAACAGTGGTGAGAGTGGACACCCCTGTCGTGTTCCTGATCTCAGGGGGAAAGCTCTCAGTTTTTCCCCATTGAGGATGATATTAGCTGTGGGCTTTTCATAAACTGCTTTTATATGTTTAGGTAAGTTCCTTCTATTCCAACTTTCTCAAGGGTTTTTATTAAGAAAAGGTGCTGCATTTTGTCAAATGCTTTTTCTGCATCTATCGACAGAATCATATGGTTTTTTCCCTTTATTTTGTTGATGTGATGTATCATGTTGATGAATTTGTGACTATTGAACCAGCCCTGTAACCCAGGAATGAATCCCACTTGATCATGATGGATAATTTTTTTAATATGCTGTTGAATTTGATTTGCCAATATCTTGTTGAGTATTTTTGTATGTGTATTCATTAAGGAAATTGGTCTGTAGTTCTCTTTTTTTGCTGGGTCTCTGCCTGGTTTGAGTATCAAGGTGATGCTGGCTTCGTAGAATGAGTTTGGAAGTTTTCCTTCTATTTCTATTTTTTGGAATAGTTTGAGAAGAATGGGTATTAGCTCTGCTTTAAATGTCTGGTAGAATTCCCCTGGGAAGCCATCTGGCCCTGGGCTCTTATTTGTTGGGAGATTTTTGATAACAGATTGGATTTCTTCACTGGTTATCGGTCTATTCATGCTGTCTATCTCTTCCCGTTTGAATTTTGGCAGTGCATGTGCAGTTAGGAATTTGTACATTTCTTCTAGGTTGTCCAGTTTGTTGGCATATAATTTTTCATAGTAATCTCTGATGATTGCTTGTATTTCTAAGGGATTGGTTGTAATAGATCCTTCTTCATTCATGATTTTGTCTATCTGGGTGCTCTCTCTTTTCTTTCTGAGGAGCCTGGCTAGAGGTTTATCGATTTTGTTTTATTTTTTCAAAGAACCAACTCTTGGTTTTTTTGATCTGCTTGACTGTTCTTTTGGATTCTATATTGTTTATTTCTGCCCTGATCTTTATGATTTCCTTTCTTCTGCTGGGTTTGGGGTGCTCTTGCTGCTTCCCTTCTAGTTCCAGTAGGTGCTCTGTTAGACTTTGAATTTGCACTTTTTCTAGTTTGTTGAAATAGGCCTGGATTGCAATATACTTTCCTCTTAGGACTGCCTTTGCTGAATCCCAGAGATTTTGGATTGTTGTATTTTCATTTTCATTTGTTTCCATATATTTTTTAATTTCTTCTCTAATTGCCTGCTTAGCCCAATCTTTCTTTAGTAGGGTGGTTTTTAACCTCCACATTTTTGGAGGTTTTCCAGACTTTTTCCTGTGGTTAATTTCAAGTTTCATAGCATTGTTATCTAAAAGTGTGCATGGTATAATCTCTATTCGTGTATGCTTATGGAGGGCTGCTTTATGCCCCAGTATGTGATCTGTCTTGGAGAATGTGCCATGTACACTCGAGAAGAAGCTGAATTTCCTAACTTCGATGCAGAGTTCTAAATATATCTATCAGTTCCATCTGTTCCAATGTGTCATTCAGGTCCATTGTTTCTTTAGTGATTTTCTGTCTGTATGTGATTAATTGTTTTATGTATTTGGGTGCTCCTGAATTTGGCGCATAGATGTTTATAATTGTTAGCTCTTCCTGATGGAGAGACCCTGTGATTATTATATAATGTCCTTCTTCATCTCTTGTTACTGCCTTTACTTTAAAGTCCAGTTTGTCTGATATAAGTATGGCTACTCTGCCTTTCTTTTGGCTTCCAGTCTCATGAAAGATATTTCTCCATCCCTTTACTTTCAACCTGAAGGTATCTTCAGGTCTAAAACAAGTCTCTTGTAGACAGCAAATAGATGGATTTTTTTAAAAAATCAATTCTGCTACCCTGTGTCGTTTGGTTGGAGCATTCAGTCCATTTACATTCAGTGTTATTATTGAAACGTGGGTTTAGAGTCATTGTGGTCTCCATAGAATTCATGTTTATAGTGGTGTCTCTAGCCCCTGTATTCTTTGCACATTTCCCTTATAGAGTTCCTCTTAGGATTTCCTGTAGGTTTGGTGGTCATGAATTCTCTCAATTTTTGTTGATTTGGGAACACCTTTAGATCTCCTTCTATTTTGAATGACAGGCTTGCTGGATAAAGGATTCTTGGCTGCATGTTTTTTCTGTTCATCACATTGAAGATTTCCTGCCATTCCTTCCTGGCCTGCCAGGTTTCATTAGATAGGTCTGTAACCACTCTGATAGGTTTCCCTTTGTACGTGAGGGCCCTTTTCTCCCTAGCTGCTTTTAGAATTCTCTCTTTATCTTTATATTTTGCCAGTTTTACTATGATATGTCGTGCAAAGGTCAATTCAAATTACGTCCTAAGGGGGTTCTTTGTGCCTCTTGAATTTGAATGTCTATTTCTTTCCCCAGATTTGGGAAATTCTCAGTTATAATTTGGTCAAGTATCCCTTCAGGCCCTTTCTCTCTGTCTTCCTCTTCCAGAGTCCCTATGATACGGATGTTGTTCCATTTGATTGTATCACTCAGGTCTCGAATTCTCCTTTCCTGCTCCTGGATTAATTTCTCTCTCTTTTTTTCTGCTTCCTCTTTTGCTATAACTGTATCTTCTAATTTACCTGTTCTTCTCTCTGCCTCTTCAATCCTGGAGGTGGCTGCCTCCATTTTACTATTCACCTCATTTATAGCCTTTTTAAACTCGTCACACATATTTTCAAAGTTCGTAGCCATTGTCTCAGTTGCTTCTGTGATGCTTTTTTCAACCCCAGCGATTAATTTTATGACAAGTTTATAATATTCTTGTTCAGTGATGTTGTTCAGGTCTGTGTTGAGCAGTTCTGGGGTTGTGCCTTCCTCCTGGAGGGTCTTCAGGGGAGAGTTCCTTCGTTTCGTCATTTTGGCTAGCTTTCTGTCCCTTGTCAGTTTTAAAAAGCTCGCTGTGCACTGCGCACCTGTTAATATTGCTCTGTTAAAGGAGGCTTATTGACTGTCCAGGGCCTGTTGTTTCAGTAAATATTCTTTTAATGGTGTCTCTCAGTTTCTCTTGTTGTGCCTTTGAATATTTTATTTCCCTACTCACCGGTATTTGGGACTCGCTGTCACGTGCACTTTGGCTTGTTTCTTGGGGGCAGCCCTAAGAAGGAAAACATACAGATACACACAGAGGGAACAGAAGCACACAAACGCACAGACAAATGAAACAAACAAACAAATTAAAAGGGGGAAAGGAAGGAAAGAAAAAGGAGAGGAAAGAGAAGAAAGGAAGAGAAGAAAAAATATAGATAAAGGGGGGCAGAAACAACAAAGGACAATGGACAGTCTAAAAGCATATGACCAGTTGAGGGGAGAGATAAGGATGAGATACGGGAGAATATATCTGGATTGCAAGAAAGAAAAAGAAAAATAAAAGAAAGAAAAAAAAAAGAAGAAAAAAAAGAGGGAAAAAGGAGAAAGGAAAATAAGGAGTAAAAATTAAAAATTTTTTCAAGTAAAAAAGGTAATAATAATAATAATAATAATAAGTAAGTACAAAAAAAGAAGAGAAAAAAAAAAAGAAAAGCAGCAGCAGCTCCCCCTCGCGGATAGGCATGGTTTGGTGTATGTAGGTCTCAGGGGCTGCTCTCAGAGGCCCTGCCTTGGTGGCTGCAGAGAGTAGAATGGCGGTGCTCCAAGCTCCGCTGGAACTAAGCGCCGTAGGCCACTCTAATGAGTCCGATCTCCTTGTGCCACAGCTGAGCCAAGCTGTATTTTCCAGGCCTGCCTCGTTTCAAAATCCCAGTCCGTGCACGTTTATGCTACCACAGGTGAGATGGACTTGCTTTCGCGCCTGGCTTCTTAGCTGGGGTCTCGTAGGGGGAGGGAGCAGGTTCTCTTGGTGTTGCTGCCGGAAATGAGCCGTGTGCTCCTGCAGCCAAAACTCCCCCTTCACCCCCCTCCCCCGCCTCCACCGCCGCGAACTCCCTGCTGGGATCGCGTAGGGGTGGGGGCTATTTTTTCCCTGTTGGCACCCGGGATTCGGGATTTGCACGGCCAGTGCTGGAGGTGAGATGTGCCATGGAAATGAGGTGTGTGCTCCCGCTCCCTCAGTCAAGGCCTAAGTGCGAGTCCCTGGGGCTGCCACCGCCAAGGCTGCCAACTCCCTGCAGGGATGGCGCAGGGCTGGAAGCTGTTCTTTCCCTTGTGCCACCCAGGTTCAGGATTTGGGCTACCCAGCAGTTATATATGGAGTGAGAGTTTCTCTCTCCAAGCGCAGTTAAGCGTTCCTTACCTCTTCCTCAGAGACAGTACTATGAGCGTGTTCAGTTTCTCTGTCTCTTCCCTTTGTCTCTTGGGCTCCGTGCCCTTGCCCCGTGTTGGGCTGGGGCTCCCACCTCCCCTGCCCCTCTCAGGCTGGCCCGTTTTCCAATCTCCCCAGTTCGCACTCACTCACTCAGGCATCTTTGAGGTTGTCTTCTTTCTGGAGTCTGTGTTTTCTCCTTCCACTCTTGGAGGTGAGAGTAATGTCCTTCTCAGTTCGATCGATGGGGCAGACGGAGTTTACAGAGCTCCCTTCCTCTCCGCCATCTTGGCTCCTCCCCACAAATGCCTATTCTTAAGGGGATTAATGAGGCTGCCTGTTTTTGCACTTTGCTCCCTGAGTGGGGACAGAAGATGGGGCGACACGTACAAATGCAATTTACACCCAAATCCAGGAGGCTCCAGTGTGTTCCCGCGGTCCATATCAAATGCCGTCTGTCAGTGATGGCTGGGGACTGGTGGCTTTCTGGGTGACACTGAGACGTGGAGGAGACGTGTGTGGCCTCAGGGGCCCAGGTGGGAGGGGAGTGACGGTGACTGGGCTTACTGACCCCAGGAGAGGGGGGCAGGTGGGGGAGGGGAATTTGTGAGTATAGCTTATGCTGAATTGAGTGAAGTACCCTTTCTGTTCCTTCCTGTTCCTTCTGGGACACACAGAGCTTTCCAGGACCCTCCGGGCCCGCAGCGCTCCTGTCCCTTCCCTCCCCGCCCCTGACTCTGGGATGTGATTGTCAGTTCTGAGCTGGGGGACAACCCTCAGCATACGGGTTCTCATCAGCGTCCCTGCTGTGCCAGGCTGAGGGCAAGCCTTGTGCAGTGAGGTGTCAGCCATGCCTGAGGGATGAGCGTCCTCCTGGGTTGTCTGACCCATGTGAAAGGAGCAGACACGCTTTCTGGATGTGGGGTGAGGCGGGGCCCAGCCCAGGCTGGCTCCACAGCAGCGGGGAGCAAACGGAGGGGACAGAGAGCGGAGGCGTGAGCCGCCCACGACCCTGTGCCGCAAACAGCGCGTCCCGGGTGTCCTGCTGCTGCACGAGGGTCGCGTGTTTCGTCTACACCACGCATCGTGCAGCCGAGGGGAGGCGGGGGCTGTTTTCTCTTTTATTCAGAGATTCTTCGGGGAAAGGATGGAGAGGGTTTGCCAGTCTGGGAGCCTCGTCAAGAACCGTCCATCAAGGCTTCTTAAATCTCTTCGGCTTCCCTCTTGGGCTGTTTTCTGTGGCTGTTCAGTTGTCCTCAACTGCAAAGGTTACAAATACGGCTCAATGCGCTCAGGCCCGTCTTCCGATGACTTTCCTATACCTCCCCTGCTGCTTGATCGTCTGTCCCTCTCTCGGCTGCAGACGGACACAAGATTAAGTGCTGCGTGAGGACAGACTTGGCTCCCAGACAGCCTCTCTGAGCCCGAGCTGTGTTCGCTGTGGTTTCACCAGCTCCGTGGTTGGTTTGGGGCCCGAGGTGGACCCGGCTGTGTCGCTGGAAGATGCTTGAAGGCTAAGTGACCCAGATAAATTCCCACACAGAAAATCGAGTGAGACCAGGATGGAAAGTGACGATATGCAAATACGTGCTTCTGTCCCCGACCGCCTTCTGCCGTCTGCCAACCCCTCAGCCCCCTGATTGACAAGGATTCCGGGGCTTAGGGATATTTTTGGGTTTTTTTAAAGGAAGATTTTTATTTTATGTCTTTATTTTATTTTGAGAGAGAGAGAGAGAGAGAGAGAGAGAGAGAGAGAGAGAGACAGACAGACAGATCAGGAGCAGGGGAGGGGCAGAGAGAGAGAGGGAGACACAGAATCCGAAGACAGGCTCCAGGCTCTGAGCTGTCAGCCCAGAGCCTGATGCGGGGCTCGAACCCATGAACCATGAGATTGTGACCTGAGCTGAAGTCAGATGCTTAACCAACTGAGCTACCCAGGCGCCCTTGTTTTTGGAATAAGTATGGCCAATTTTGAGGATCTCCTTGTGTGGGCTGATCTGCAAATGGACCAGCAGGTGGGTCAGACCAGCGCTGCATCATTCATCTGGTAGGCTCCAAACGGACCGACACCTCTGCCCCTGGTGAGCATGGCTTCCCCAGGCCCCGCCTTCGCTCTGCCGTGGTTGCTGAGTGGGACAACCAGGTGGACACGTGGTCTCCTCTCCACAAGCCTTCAGAGCAGAGCCAGCCCTGAGCCACCGGTCCTCTGTCCCCACAGTGCCGGGCCCACCCAGAGCTTGTTCTGACCGTCAGCATTCCGGGTGGTGCGAAACTGTCTCGTGCCCAGAGCATCACAGGGCCCTGTTAGGAGCTTGGTGGATGGTCCTGTCCTGTGAGAGGCAACCCCGGGTCCCCTGGGCCTCGCAGAGGGAGGTGGAGAAACCGCCGGTCTTGCTTCCCACAGGCCGGCAAGTCGCACAGTGTCCCGCCTCTGTTCTGTCTCTTCCCACCACGATGATAGCACACATTCCCCGTGCCCTCACGTCTCTCTGCTGGGTTGATCCCGGGGCCTCTGGTCAAGCTGTTTGAGGAAGGGGGGCCTGGGTGAGGCCAAAGCTGCCACCATCAGAAGAACTTAGGGGACAGGCTTTAATGTGGTGCCGGCAGCCACGCTAGAAGGAGCCCCTCCCAGCCCCACCCCCACGGTAAAGGGTACGACCTGGTGGCCCCTAGCATTGGTTGGGGGGTGTCCAACCCAGCTACGTGCCTCCAACCATAGATCCTCTGCTTACCTCGTCCAAGTTGGGGGACCCATGATCGTAAACCTTTATTTCCGTAGGAAAAGGTGTGAAGCTACCGCACCCTGTGATTCTGTAGCCTGTGCCGTGGAGATCTGGGCCCTCTGTCTGGTCACTTTGGGTTTTTGGGTAACAAATCAGAGCAGCAGAGACAGAAGCCTTTTATTTTTTAATTTTTTTTCACTTGAGAGAGAGGGCGTGTGCCCCCGTGAGCCGGGGGAGGGGCAGAGGGAGAGAGAGAGAATCCCAGGCCGACTCCGGACTGTCAAGTAGAGCTCAACATGGCTCCGTCTTTCCAACTGAGAGATCATGACTCATGCCGAAATTGCGAGTCAGGTGCTCACCCCAGTGAGCCACCCCGGCGCCCCAGAAGCCTTTCTGAGACGGATTTTAAGGTCACTTTGCATGTTATATTTCAGGAAGTTGTACAATGGCAAGAGATTCTGTAAAACTCCAGCCTCACGGTGACGTGCCCAGTCCCCCCTCCCCTGCTCCGCTTTGGTCCCGTCCCCAGTCATGTGTTGGAGTGGGATCGTGAGGGGAATCTGTCAGGGCTGCACACGGAGCGCGCCTGGAACAGAGGGGACCCACCAGCCCGGGCCCATCGAAGGCAGCCCCCCGGTTACAGAGCCAAGGCCGTCCTGAGGCCTCGGAAAGGGCACTGATTTTCCGGCCGTTCACTGAGGGCCTGGGACACCCGGTTACATACCAGCCATAATCTTAGAACCGTTTCTATAGCACCTTTTGTAACTGTTTGCCGGGTTTGCGATGTTATCGTGGGGGCTCAGACCTCGTCCCCCCTCCTGGCCTCACGGAGCTGGCCGAGCTTGGGTCAGTCGCCCGGCCCCGCCGGACTCCCAGCCTCCTGCCAGCTGCGTGAGCCGAGGAGCCTGGTTGGCTACTGGCTTTGCTACTTTGGGGAGAACCAGAGAGGAAGGGACTCGGGTCACAGCCGTCAGGACGAAGCACAGAACGTCCAGCTGGACGAGGCAGCTCCTTTCTTTACAATCTGAGTCGGGCCACTTGCTTGCTGCCCCGGGTCCCCTTTCCTGGGAGGAGGGGACCGGCCACCTGACTTACTCAAAATGGCAGCCTCCCAGTGGATGAGAGACCTAAACAGAAGACCTAACGCCATGAGGCTCCTGGAAGAAAACAGAGGGGAAAAGCTCTTTGACTTTGGTCTTGGAGGTGACTTTTGGATACAACACCACACGCACGGCGACCCAGGCAGAAATAAACTAGTGGGATCCTATCAAGGTGAACAGGCCCACCCAGCGACGGAAACCTCGGAGACGATGAGGAGGCAGCCCACTGAGGGGGACACAAAGTGTGTTTGTCTGATCTCACGGGGAACCTAAAACAGTCAAACTCCTTGAGCCAGCGGGTAGAACGGCGGTCGCCAGGGCGCGAGTGGGGAAAACGGGGGGGGGGGGGTGTCAGCCGCAGGCACAGACTTCTGGGTATGAGAAGAGTTAAGTTCTAGGGACGGAAGGGACGGGATGGCGACTCTGGGCCGTGACACTGTGACGTACGTGAAAGTTGCAGAGAGTAGATCTTGACTGTTCTCACCGCACACACGGATGACAGCTTCGTGCGGCGATGAGTGTGTTAATTATCTCGGTTTTGGTGACCGCGTCAGAATGCACACGCATCACATTACATCCTACACCTCAACGATCATGTTGTACGACCCAATTATATACAATTTTTGCCTTGATAGATCTGCAAAAAATTAAGAAGATAAAACAAAATAGCAAATTCTAAGCTTTGTGTGTGTGTGAGAGAGAGAGAGAGAGGAAGAGAGAGGGGGCGGGGTGCCTGAGCGCCTTTGCAGTGCCTCTGATGCAGATCCATGCATACCTAGGGTGATCAATAAATGCGTGTGTAGCGAATAATTGTGAAGACTTCCCAGCTCCAGATACAGATCCCCGCTTACTAATTTGTGCTTTCATAACATTTTGTGTATCTACTAAGTGCATAGGGTTTTCAAGTATTGAACAATTGTAAGGAAGCCGTAGAGAAGTCTGGTAGGAACCCAAGACCAGCCACTGTTTTTTCCCTGAGGATATTTCATATCATCCCTTTCACTCCTGAATCCATTTTGCTAGTTCCCTTCCAGTGCATAGTTTTCGCCTAATACAGTACATTTTCATATTTATTGTCACTCCAGCCAAATTCTCCATAGCGTAGAAGATTATGAATATAAATGGAAATTGAATTTTTAAATCATTTCCCATGACCAGAAGGCTGGAAGCGCTAGAAGTCTCTTCTGGACCGAGTTACCAATATAATTCGTTATTAACACACATTTAACAAAATAACACATGTATTTTGAGTATGATAAATGATTCCATCTTGCAGTGTGTATCATGCGTATGATAAATAATGATTAAATATCGTGTTGTCTCAGATGATGGCGGCTTGAGCAAACCCCCGGTTCCCGTGGCCCCAACGACGGAAGTCTGTCTTGTGCTCCCTGCCGTGTCTCGGGAGCGGCGCTCTGCCCGGCGATTCGGGGACTCGGGCTTCTGTCCGTCCGGAGGCTTCTGTGTCCTGCACGGGCCGCGCCATCTTAGCAGAACCCGCCGGGGACATGGACAGGAGAGCAGGGGAGAGACCGCCCCTCCTCACGGCCTTGGCCTGGAAGTGACGGGAGCCATGACCCCTCACTTCCCGCTGGTGGCCACTCTGGGCACGGTCACCGGTGAGCAGTGCCTCTCAGGAGGGGACAGCTCCGGGCCGTGGGACGGGGCCCGCGGGCACACTCTTTGGCAGGCAGACATCCACACAGAGTACGAGGCCCAAAGCAAAGTTTGTGGAAAACACATCTTTTGGTGTGACGGACGGCTTTTGAAAAACGATATCATAACCCACTGATGGGTTTTACTTGTTGCTGACCTGTGACGTGATTTCGCACCTCGCCTGTGCCTGTTTTTCCTCCTCCAGATGCAAATGCTGAGAAAGCGTGTTCTCAGAAGCCCCCCCGCAGAACCGTCACTCAGTCCCGGCAGGTGGCAGGTCCCCCCGGGGCGCCCGTGCCGCTGTAGCCACCTTTCCGTTTCCGTTCCGAACCCGCTGACCCCCTCGTTGGGCCCTCCGGCGGTCGGAGTCACTGAGCCGCCGCCTGTGCACGCGCATGTCACCCACTCCTGGAAGTTATTCCTTATTTGGACCAGCCAGACCCTCAGGGACACGGATTCAGTGGCCGCTCGGGGTGCCCGCTGCCTCTCCGCTCGCAGCCCCTCGTCTCGTCAGGACATTTCAGTGCCAGCTGCTTTTCCTTTATTTTAAGCTCATTTACTTATTTTGAAAGAAGAGAGCAGAAGTAGGGAAGGGGCAGAGAGAGAGGGAGAGGGACCCCTAACCAGGCTCCATGCTCAGCACAGAGCCCGAGGCAGGGCTCCATCCCGCGACCCCTGGGATCATGACCTGAGCCGAAATTAAGGGTCTGATGCTCGACTGACGGAGCCCCCTGGGCGCCCCATCCGTGTTGGTTTTAGCATAACTTTTTCGATACAATATTATGTTCTTTAAAATGTTTTCATCGCTTTGCCTGCTTTATGAACCTTGTTATTCTGGCCGAGGCCTTGGAGCTCCCCGTTTAACTCATCAGGTGGATGGGGGACGCCTGCCCTGGGGCCCAGTGAGCAGAGCCAGGGCCGGCGGGCCGGCCCCACATCACGCTTCCTCTCCTTCTTTAATAAAATTAGAAAGAGCCAACTTTATTTTCCATGTGTTTTAAAGAACAGTATTAAAAATTTTTTAAGCATTTATTTATTGCTGAGAGACAGAGCATAAGCAGGGGAGGGGCAGAGAAAGAGGAAGACACAGGATCTGAAGCAGCTCCAGGCTCTGAGCTGTCAGGACAGAGCCCAACGTGGGGCTCAAACCCATGAACCCTGAGATCATGACCTGAGCCGAAGTTGGATGCTCAACCCATTGGCCACCCAGACGCCCCTAAGGAATCTTATTTTTAAAAGAGCCATTAAGAAATAACTCAGAGCACATCTTGTAGGATGTGTTACTAAATTCTGTCAATGGCCCAGGGACACACATCTGATGTAACTACTCTTCTGTATTCAGTGAAGTGTTCTTCAAATACGGTTATGTCTGAAGCTGGGTGTGTGAAGCGTGGTCTTTGGGAAATGGATATAGACTTGTGTATTGAACATGGGCACCTATCTTTTCGAGATAATTAAATAGGAATCGTGTATAAGAATCAGAAGTAATAATTGTGTTAGATCCATAATCAAATTTCTCCCATGTACTTAATTAAAGTGTGGAAGCGTGCCCGTCTGACAACTAACCCATCACTGTTTTTCGTCAAGAGGAGAAAGAAGGATATTAAACATTTTATGAAAGGGACTAAGGGGATGTCAGACTCTAATTGGAGTAAATGTCTCATGAGATGCTGTATTGAAACAGGCTTTAACTACCCTGTTGAAGGAGGCACCCCACGTCCGAAAGATGGCCAGAGGTTCCTGCTGGTGTCACGGAAGGCCCCCAGGAGCTCGGAAAGCGTCGGGGCCACGAAGGCGCTGGGCCACGGAGGCCTCTGGGCCGCGGAGGTCGCTGGGCCGCGGAGGCCTCTGGGCCGCGGAGGTCGCTGGACCACAAACGTAGTGGAAGAGTGGCTTTCCTTGGAGCCTTGGGAGGGGACCCGCCTTCGGTTCTCAGGGGCTGTCCCTCAGGAGGGACGTCTCGTTGTCAACAGCTGGGCAGGGGAGCCCGAAATACTGCTCGCCGTCTGGCCCGAAGATACACCTAGACTTGGCCAACGAGGGGGTCCTCCGTGGTGCGTCCCCCTCAGAAGGTGGCCCGGGGGCCCCGCAGACGGAGGGGCCGGCCCTCGGGGCTCCACTGGAGGGGACGACGCCTCCAGGGACAGGACAGCCCGCCGTCTGCACCGCAGGTGCTCAGAGCGCAGGGTGACGCACGGCGTGCGAGTGCCTTGTGTTGTCAGGAGGGCCGTTTCCTGAGGGAAGGCGGGAGAGGGGGCATGTGACCTGTTCCTAGGCGGTTCCACACGGACTTCCTGCATCGGGAAGTGGACGTCTCTTAACCTCCGTGCGGAGCCTCTGCCCCGCACCGGCCCGTCTCTGGCTTCTCCTGCTCCTTACGGGACTAGAGCGAAGTCTCGTTACCACGTGGAGGTCGGTCACTGGGCCTGGCTGG
>PISW01013466.1:0-26122 GCA_004023785.1 Mungos mungo
TCCTTCTCTGCCTGACTTATTTCGCTTAGCATGACACCCTCAAGGTCCATCCACTTTGCTACAAATGGCCATATATCATTCTTTCTCATTGCCATATAGTACTCCATTGTATATATATACCACATCTTCTTGATCCATTCATCAGTTGATGGACATTTAGGTTCTTTCCATGATTTGGCTATTGTAGAAAGTGCCGCTAAAAATCAGTATTTCATTACATTTAACTTTTAATTTCTTTGAGATATTTATTTTGCTGTTGCTAAAAATATAGCTGATTTACAATAACTAGAAAAGCATGGATTTAGCATGAAAATATATTTAAAATCTGAGTATAACATCTACTTTCTTACCATTGGAGAATGCAATTAATATTTCCAATATTGCATTTTCTTATCTATAAAATGGAATCCTAATTTGTCTATAGATTATTTACCTATGGAGAGTAAGGTTTCTGGATAATATAAATTATGTCTTTTCTACTACTCTGTCCTTAGACCATTGATGCCACTGGACTGTCATGCACATTAAGTAATGCCTTGCAAATTCTAAGGTGATTTACAAATCTAAATTGCTGTTCTCATAATATTTATTTCCATTAGGTAGAAGGAGAAAGAAAAATTTATAAATTTGAGGCACCAGTAAGAGTGCTTGGTACTTATAAAAGGACTTCCAACATATAATATGCTCATGATGTTTCTCTCATAAACATTCTTGTATATGTTTCCCACACTTGGCAGAACCTATAAACCAGAGATTTTTGCTTTATCATGTGTAACTGGGTCTTAGAGTAAGTGTACTTCCCTTTGTACTTGTTGTAGTCAAATTGGTCTTCAAAATTCTTACACCAATTCATACTTCCATTATCATCATATAAGAATTTCCTTTATATGATCTCTTTACAATGCTGGATATTGTCAGATTGTACTTTTTGTCATCCTTAACATTTATGAAGTGACATCGCATTTGTGCATTTACTCATTTAACAAAAATTAACTGAATACCTACTATGTGAACACCAAAATTATTCTAGGTGCTGGAGATAGAGCAGTTTATTAAAGAACATTTCTGTCTTTATGAGATTCACAGTCTAGTGCGGAGTGGAGACAGATGATAAACAAATAAATAAAGAGATGTATAATATGAAGCAGGTTAAGAAGATAGTGACTGTGGAACTGGAATAATATTTCGTATGGGTGATCAGGCAAAGCCAGTCTGATGAGCTGATATTTGTACAGAGGTCCAGGTAAGGGTGCACTATCCATGTCCCATCAGCACTTGCCACTTATGTGCAGCTGATGGCTTGCTTCTGCAACAGAGGGGCTCTGCCTGTGGGTGTTCTGTGGCTGCAGGCCTGTGCTTGCTCTGCATGTGAGTCATACCAGAAGTGTTAGGGAGATAATATCCTGAGGAGTGACCTTCAGGTAATGATGGATGAGAGTAGGTGTCTAATGTCCCAGCTTCTTTGCCCCACACTGTCTCTCAGAGGACCCCAGAGGGCTTGAGCCCCAGTTGCCCATATCCATAATTTGCTCAATTACACAACATTGTATTGATTTTCTTCACTTTCTTGTTCAAAAAATTAATCTACCTGTTTTTATAACCACTGCCCAAATAAACTGCTTGCTGTGAAATTTATGTCTCAGTGTTTGCTTCAGCGAGGACCTGATACAGTATAGGAGTTAGCCATCCAGATAATCTGAGAGAAGATAATTCTAGGTTGCAAGTATAGCATGTACAGACTTACTGTCATTTTCCTGATTAGTAATTTGAATGTAATAAAAATTTTCAACAAAATCTTTTCCTTTGTAGTTTATGGATTTTAAGCATCGTTAAGTTTTCTTTCTTATTATGGCTTCATGACAATATTCTTTTTTTTTTTTTTTTTTGAGAAAGAGAAGAGAGAGAGTAGGGAAAAGGGGCAGAGGGGAGAGGGAGAGAGAGAGAGAATCTTAAACAGGCTCCATGCTCAGTGTGAAGCTTGATTTGGGACTCTATCCCATGACCCTGGGATCATGACCTGAGCCAAAATAAAGAATCACTGACAGAGCCACCCAGGCACCCCAAAGATATTCTTTTATTAAAAATTGTAGATCTTTAATTTAGGTCTTCAGCCACATGGAATTGGGTTTAATGTGTTATAGATGACCCATATTAAAATTCTCACACCAATTTATACTTACACCATCAATTATATAAGACTTTCCTTTATATAATCTTTCTTTAAAAGTTTTTAAAACATTTATTTATTATTGAGAAACTGAGAAACAGAGCATGAGCTGGGGACCGGCAGAGAGAGGCAGGCTTCAGACTCTGAACTGTCAGCATAGAGCCCAACGCGGAGCTCAAACCCACAAACTGTGAGATTATGACCTGAGCTGAAGGTGGACACTTAACCGACTGAGCCACCCAGGTGTCCCTATATAATCTTTTTACAATGCTTGATATTCTTAGATTTTACTTTTTGTCATTCTTACTTTTATGATGTGGTACCTCATTTGTGCATTTACTCATTTAACAAAAATTAACTGAAAGCCTACTCTGTGCCAAAATTATTCTAAGACCTGTAGATACAGCAGTTTAGGAGACAACATCTCTGTCTTCATAAAACTAGTATTCCAGTGAGGGGTGGGGGCAGACGATAAATAAAGAGAAATGTGATATGAAGCAAGTTAAGAAGATAGTAATGATGATACTGGAATGACCTTTGGCATATAAAATGAAAGGTCTGAGAATTATTCATTGAACAGTCGATTTCCCCCCACACTTAATGGTCTGAGCCACCTAGGCACCCCTATTGATTGGATATTTTTATCAAAAAGGAAGGAAAAGATATTTAATTCTGAATATATCTGTTAGATACATCTGGCCATTGTATCATTCAAAGCCATAGTTTCTTTGTATCTGCTTGAATGATCTACATTGATGTAAGTGGGGTGTTAAAGTCACTTATTATTATTATATCACTTTCAATTTCTTTCTGTTTGTTATTGTTTTATATATTTGAGTGCTTCAATGTTGTTGCCTAAACATTTAGAATTATTGTATCTTCTTGCTGGATTTTTACCTTTGTGTCCTGCTTTGTCTTTTGTTTTACTTTTTTAAGTTTATATTTAAATCCAGTTAGTTAACATACAGTATGATACTAGTTTCGGGTGTATTATCAATTAACAATTCTATACAACACCCGGAGCTCATCACAATGAATGTAGTCCTTAATTCCCATCACTTATTCCACTTTTCACCCCACTCACCTTCCCTCTGGTAACTATCACTTCATTTTCTTTTTTCCCCACACATAGTTTATTTTCTTTCTTTTTTTATGTTTATTTACTTTTGAGAGAGAGGGAGAGAGACAGAGCATGAGCAGGGGAGGGGAAGAGAGAGAGAGAGAGAGAGAGAGAGAGAGAGAGAGAGAGAGAGAGAGAGAGAGAGAATTGGAAGCAGGCTCTAGTCTCTGAGCTGTTAGTACAGAGCCCGATGTGGGGCTGGAACTCACAAGACTTTGAGTTGTGAGATCATGACCTGAGCCAAAGTCAGCTGCTTAATTGACTGAGCCACCCAGGTGTGCCTCTTTTTTTTTTTTTTAATTTAAATTCAAGTTAGTTAACATACAGTGTACTCCTGGTTTCAGGAGTAGAACCCAGTGATTTATCTGTTACATATGACATTCAGTGCTCATCTCAAAAAGTGCCCTTCTTAGTGCCCATCACCCATTTAACTCATCTCCCTACCAACCTCCCCTCCAACAACTCTTGGTTTGTTCTCAGTACTTAAGAGTCTCTTATGGTTTTTCCTCCCTCTTTTTGTTTATCTTATTTTTCCTTTCCTTTCCCTATATTTATCTGTTGAGTTTCTCAAATCTCACATATAAGTGAAATCATATGATAGTTAAGAGTCTATTTCTTGGTTTGTCTCTCTCTCTCTCTAGTTTTCTTCTCTTTTGCTTGTTTCTTAAATTCCACATATGATTTCACTCATATGGTAATTGTTTTTCTATGACTGCCTTATTTGCTTAACATAATTCTTTTTAACATTATCCACATCAATTCAAATGGCAAGATTTTATTCTTTTTTATGGCTGAGTAATTTTCACATCTTTATATATTCATCATCAGTCCATGGACACTTGGACTGTCTCCATAGTTTGGCAATTGTCAATAATGCTGCTATAAACATCAGGGGCAATATATCCCTTTGAACTAGTATTTTTATAATTTTGGTGAAAATACCATATAGTGCAATTACTGGATCATAGGGTAGTTCTATTTTTAACTTTTTGAGGAAACTCCATACTGTTTTCCAGAGTGGCTGCACCAGTTTGCATTTCCACCAACAAGAGAGCTCCTCTTTCTCAACAGCCTCACCAACACCTGTTGCTTCTTGTGTTGTTAATTTTAGCCATTCTGACAGGTGTGAGGTGGTATCTCATTGGAGTTTTGATTTGTATTTCCATGATGATGAGTGATATTGAGCATCTTTCCATGTGTCTCTTGGCCATCTGCGTGTTTTCTTTGGAAAAAAAAAGTCTATGTAAGACTTTTACTCATTTCTTAATTGGATTATTCCTTTTGTGTGTATTGAGTTGTATAAGTTCTTTATATATATTGGATACTAAACCTTTATGATATATGTCATTTGTAAATATCTCCTCCCATTCTATAGGCTGCCTTTTGGTTTCGTTGATTGCTTCCTTCACTGTGCAGAAGCTTTTTATTTTCACGTTGTTTCAATACTTTATTTTTGCTTTTGTTTCCCTTGCCTCTGGAGACATATCTAGAAAGAAGTTGCTATGGTCTATGTCAAAGATGATACACAAAACGCATCCCTGTGTTCTCCTCTGGAATATTTACAGTTCTCAGGTTTCACATTTAGGTCTTAAATCCATTTTGAATTGATTTTTGTGTATGATATAAGAAAGTGGTCCAGTTTCATTCTTCTACAAGTTGCTGTCCAGTTTTCTCAACACCATTTGTTGAACAGATTGCATTTTTATCATTGGATATTCTTTCCTTCATTATAAAAGATTAATTGAATGAACATATGGTGTGGGTTCATTTCTGGGTGTTTTGTTCTGTTCTATTGATATATGTGTCTATTTTTGTGCCAGGACCATACTGTTTTTATCACCACAGCTTTGTAATATAACTTGATGTCTGGATTGTGTTTGTCTTTTTCAAGGTTGTTTTCCCTATTCAGGATCTTTTGTGGTCCTATACAAATTTTGGGATGTTTGTTCTAGCTCTGTGAGAAATGCTATTGGTATTTTGATAGGGATTCCTTTCAATCTGTAGATTGATTTGGGTATTATAGACATTTTAACAATATAGGTTCTTCCAGTCCATGAACATGGAATATATTCCCATTGCTTTGTGTCATCTCCAATTTCTTTCATCAGTGTTTTATACTTTCAGAATCTTTCACCTATTTGATTAGGTTTATTCCTAGCTATCTTATTCTTTTTGATGCAACTGTAAATGAGATTGTTTCTCTAATTTATCTTTCTGTCATTTCATTATTCATTACAGAAATGAAACAGATTTTTGTGTGTTAATTTTATATCCTGCAACTTTACTGAGTGTATTTATCAGTTCTAGCAGTTTTTTGGTGGAGTCTTCTGGATTCTATACATGTAGTATAATGTCATCTGCAAATAGTGAAGTTTTAGTCTTCCTTGCTGATTTATATGTCTTTTATTTCTACTTGTTATTTGATTGCTGTGATTAGAACCTCCACTACTATGTTAAATAACGGTGGTAAAAGTGGACATCACCATTTTTTTCCTGACCATAGAAGAGAAGCTCTCAGTTTCCCCCCATTTAGGATGATGTTGACTATGAGTTTTTCAGATATGGCCTTACCATGTTGTGGTGTGTTCTCTCTAAGACCACTTTGATGAGGGTTTTTATCATGAATGGATGTTGGATTTTGTCAAAGGCTTTTTCTGCTTCTATTGATGATATCATATGGTTCTTATCCTTTCCTTTATTAATGTGATGTATCATGTTAATTGATTTGTGAGTATTGAACCACCATTGCAAAGCAGAAATAAATTCCATGTGGTCATGGTGAGTTTTTTTTTTTTTAATATATCATTGGATTCAGTTTGTTAGTATTTTATTGAGAATTTTTTCATACATGCTCATCAGGGATATTGTCCTGTAGTTCTCTTTTATGGTGGAGTCTATTTTGTTTTGGTATCAGGGTAGTGGTGTTCTGATAGAATGAATTTGGAGGTTTACCTTCCTTTTCTATTTTTTAAATTTTTTCCTTCCATTTCTTTTTTGGTTTGAGAAGAATAAGTATTAACATCTTTAATATTTGATAGGGTTTTCCTGTGAAGCCATATGGCCCTGGACTTTGCTGGGAGGTTTTTTTTTTTTTTAATTACAATTCTGGTTTTTTGCTAGTTATTAGTCTGTTCAAGTTTTCTATTTCTTCCAATTTCAGGTTTAGTAATTTATATGTTTTTAACATTTTTTCCAAGTTGTCAGATTTGTTGGCATATAGTTTTTCATAAAATTATTTTAAAATCATTAGTATTTCTGTGGTGTGGGTTGTTATTTCACCTCTGTCATTTGTGATTTCATGTATTTGGGTCCTTTGTATTCTTTTTGATAAGTCTGGCTAGATGTTTATCAATTTTATTGAGTTTTTTTCAAAGAACCAGTTCCCTCATTTCATTGATCTGTACTGTTTTTTGGGTTTCTATACCATTTATTTTTGCTCTGATCTTTATTATTTCCCTTCTTCTGCTGGCTTTAGGCTTCATTTGTTGTTCTTTTTATAGCTCCTTTAGGTGAAATAATAGGTTGTGTATTTGAGATTTTTCTTGCTTCTTGATGTAGACCTGCATTAGTATATACTTTCCTTTCAGAACTGTTCTGCTGCATCTCAAAGATTTTGGACCATGTTTTTATTTTTATTTCCAGATAATTTTCTATTTCTTCTATAATTTCCTGGTTGACTCACTCATTGTTTAATAGCATGTTTGTCCTCCTTGTATTTATGTTCTTCCCAGATTTGGTCTTGTGACTGACTTCTAGTTTCAAACCATTGTGTTCAGAAAAGATGCGTGAATTTGTTGAGACTTGTTTTGTGTCTTAATATGTGATTGATTCTGGAGAATGTCCCATGTGCACTCAAAAAGAATGTGTATTCTGCTGTTTTAGGATAAAACATTCTAAATATATGTTAAGTTCATCTGGTCCAGTGTGCCATTCTAAGCCATTGTTTCCTTGTTTACTTTCTGTTTATGTGATGTGTTCATTGATGTAAGTGAGGTGTTAAAGTCCCCTACTATTGTTGTGTTAATACCAATTTTTTCCTTTATGTTTGTTATTGTTTTATATATTTGGGTGCTCACAATATTTAGAATTGTTAGATTTTCTTATTAGATTGTTTTCTTTACTGTGATACAGTTCCCCCTTTTTTTGGTCTCCTGTTACAATTGTTGTGTTTTAAAGTTTAGTTTGTCCAATAAAAGTATTGCTACTCCAGCTTTCTTTGGACTCCTAGTTGTATGATAAATGTTTCTCCATTCCCTCAGTTTCTATCTGCAGGTGTCTTTAAGGCTAAAAGGAATCTTTTCTAGGCACCATATACATGGATCTTGGTTCTTCATTCATTCTGATACCCTATCTCTTGATTAGAGTGTTTAGTCCACTTAACATTCATAGTAATTATTGATATATGTGTACTTAGTGTCATTTTATTACTTGTTTTTCCATATTGCTAGAGATTTCCACCGATCCATTTTTTTGGTCACTTTTGGTAATATTGCTTGCAGGACTAGGTAAGTGGTTATGAACCCCGTTAGTTTCTTGTTGTCTAAGAAACTCTATCTCTCTTTCTATTGTGAATAACAGCCTTATTGGATAAGGTATTCCTGGCTGCAGATTTTTCTCATTCAGCATTTTGGATATGCCACTTGCCTAGTTTCTGTTGAAACATCTTCAGCTAGCCTTATAGGTCTTCCCTTATAAATTAGGAACTTCTTATGTCTTGCTGCTTTTAAGATTTTTTCTTTATCACTATATATTGCAAATTTAATTACAATGTATCTTGGTGAGGGTGTGCCTGGGTGGCTCAATTGGTTAAATGTCTGACTTCAGCTCAGATGAAGCTAATTCATAATCTGATGGTTCATGGGCTTGAGACCCACATTGGGCTCTGCTGACAGCTCAGAGCCTGAAACCTGTTTCGGATTCTGTGTCTCCTCTCTCTGCCCCTCCCCACTCCTCTCTCTTTCGAAATAAATAAATAAACATTAAAAAAAAAACCAATATCTCTTGGTGTGAGTCTGCTTTTGTTGATTCTGTTGAGGGTTCTCTGTGCCTTCTGGTTCTGAATATCTGTTTTTTTTCCCAGCTGAGGGAAATTTTCAGCTATTATTTCTTCAAAAAATTTTCTTCCCCTTTTTTCTCTCTTCTTCTGGGTATCCTATAATATGAATGTTACTACATTTGGATGGAATCACTGAGTCCTTAAGTCTATTCTCATATTGCATAATTCTTTTCTCTCTCCTTTGCTCAACTTTATTACTTCCTATGACCTGTCTTCTAGGTCACTAATTTGTTCCTCTGATTCTTCCAGATGTTTATTAATAAATCTGCTATTCATTCCACCAAGCATGTTTTTCATTTCATTTATTGTGTCCTTTATCTCTACTATGTTATTCCTTATTACTGTTTTAAGGTTCCCATGTCTTCCACTCTTTCCTCAAGTCCCGTGAGTATTCTTATGATCATTGGTTTAAATTCTTTATCAGGCACATTACTTATATCTGTTTCACTTAGATATGTACTGTGACCTTGTCCATTCTTTCATGTGGGACAATTTTCTCTGTCTCCTCATTTTGTCTGTCTTTATGTGTCTATTTCTCTGTGTTAAGAGTGTCAGCTTTCTCTCAAGCTCTTCTCTCAAAAGTATTGACTTTATAAAGAAGAGGTCCTAGAGGGGTGCCTTGGTGGCTGTCAGTTAAACATCCAGTTTTGGCTCAGGTCATGATCTTATGGTTCATGGGTTCAAGCCCCGCATCAGGCTCTGTCCTGACAGCTAACTCAGAGCCTGGAGCCTGCTTCAGATTCTGTGTCTCCCTCTTTCTCTGACCCTCCCTTGTTCACACACACACTGTCTCTCTCTGTGTCTCTCTCAAAAAAAAATTAAAATAAAGAAGAGGACCTAGAGTGCCCAGTAGTACAGTGTCCCCAATTTATCAAAAGTGTCCTTTAAGAGAATATCCTTACTCCCTGTTATGTTTGAGTCACATTTCTTTTCTGTACAGGTATCAGCACTGACTCTCTACTTGTTAAGGGCTGTGCTTACTTTCTTTGGTATAAGTGGGACCCACATAAGCCAGCTGTGGGGTAGCATGTCTGCAAGTGAACTAGGGAGCAGGGTGGTGGTGTTAGCAAAACTTGCACTGGGCCACTAGTCCTCTGCCAGATCCCCTGAAGTACTACAGTGTCTAGGGGCAGTGTGCTGGGGCAGCCAGGGGTGCAAGGCTAGGTGTGATGTCACAAAGATGGCTGGGGGAACAGGGCTGGGCAGAGAGTGGCAGCAGGGATGTGAGGCAGGGTGAGACACATGAAGGTGACTGGGGGCCATCTGCTGGGTGTGGTGCAGCTGATGTTCATTGAACACTGTCGCTACTGTGCACCAGGCCAGCTGCGTAGTTTGCCTGTGTGCCTTCACTCCAGGGTCAAGGTCAACAGGATTGGAGTGTGTGAGTACTCAGGAGATGTCCTGGGCATGGTTTTCTGCTGGCAGGTTAGGTATGATGTATCCGGGCAGTCTTATTTCCTGCAGGTATGTCTGCTTATGCACCTGCCAGTTCCCTCATTTTCTTGGAAGTCCTTCAACACATTCAGAAAAAGTATAAGCAGATATGTCTCCTGTTTGCCATAGGTGTTATGTAACCTCCTATTTTTATGGTGCCTCTCCAAGCAGACTACTGTTTCTTCAAGAGTGGGGACCAGCTATCACCAGCCATTCTGACTCACCCAGTGCTGAGTCAGTTGGCCTCCAAACCTTCAAGTTCTAAGCCCAGCTGGTTTTTACAAACTCACAGAATTCAACTCCTCTGGCTTTAAAAGATAAATGTTACGATGATTAGTTTTCCCGTTGTGAGCTCCATGTTATGAAGTCCCATTTCTCTGCCCTCTCCACACACATCTTCCTTCCTGTTGGCAGCCTCCCTGAGTCGTTCTGATCTTCCTAACTTTTCAGTTGTAGTTTCTTGTCTATATTCAGTTGTGGAGTTTGTTCTGCCTGTCATCACATCCCTTTCCAGTTTATTGACTTGACTGTGAATGATATCCAGTTGAACGCATGGGATAGAATGAGCTCAAGGTCCTCCTACCCTACCATTTCCTCAAGATCCATAGAAGGCCTTGGTGTCCATTATGGTGATAGGACTTGTCCATGTAAGCGTCTGCCAACAGCTGCCATCTTGTCCTGCTTTTCCAGGAATGAAGCTTTGGTGGAAACTTCCTCATTCAAGGGGAAACTCAGTGGGCTTCTCCCCTCCATGGGCTGTCAAGGTCACTATCTTGGTTTTAAAGTCTATTCACTCTGATATAACGATTGCTACCCTAGCTTCCTTTTCACTTGCATATGCATGATAAATGTTTTCAATCCCTTCACTTTTAACCTGCATGTGTCTTTAGTCTGAAATGAATCTCTTGTACACAGAATTTATCCATTTTGTTACCCTCTGTCTTTTGATTGGAGTATTTAGTCCATTTACATTCAAACTAATTATTGATAGGTATGTACTTATTGCCATTTTGTTACTCATTTTATGGTTGTTTTTTGTAGTTCTTCTCTGTTGCTTCTTTTCTTGCTCTCTTCTCTCGTGGTTTGATTTATACATAACATCTTATGCTTATAAGTCTATATTAAGTTGATGGTGGTTTAAGTTTGAAGTCATTCTTTATTCCTCTCCTCCCCAAGTTTTAGGTATATGGTGTCATACTTTATATCCTTTGATTTTGTGAATACTTTGACTAATTTTTATAGATATACTTATTTTTGCTGCTTTTACTTTCAGTTTCATACTTCTCTATTTAACATCTTTTCTTTCCACTCAAAGAGTGCTCTTTAAAATTTCCTGTAGGACTTGCTTAGTAGTCATGAATTCCTTTATGTTTTGCTTGTCTGTGAAACTCATTATCGCTCCTTCTATTTGAATGAAATAGCCTGGCTGGATTATGTATTCTAAGCTGCTTTCTGTTCTTTGAATCTATCATGCCGTTCCATTCTGGCCTGCAAAATTTTTGTCAAAAAAATCAGTTGACAGACTTATGGGGCTTCCCTTGTATGTAACTTGTCCTTTTTCTTGGTGCTTTAAAAATTCTTTCATTATCACTACATTTGCTATTTCATTTCCTATGTGTTTGGTGTGATCTCCTTGGGTTGATTCTATTGGGGAATATCTGTGCCTCCTGGATCTGGATGTCTGTTTCCTTCTCCAGATTTGGAAATATTACACTATTATTTCTTCAACTAAATTTTATGCCCCCTTTTCTTTCCCTCATCTTCTGGGATTTCCATAATGTGAAAGCTATTTGACTTATAATGTTGCCGGTTTCCCTAGATCTATTTTCATTTTTTTCCCTCCTGTTCAGCTTGATTGTTTTCCATTACTCTGTCCTTCAGATCACTGATTCATTCTAATGCTTCTTCTAGTCTACCATTTATTCCATCTGGTGTACCTTTAAAGTAACTGATTTCTTTATCTCTGATGTGTTCTTTATGTGCTTTCTTTCCCTTTGTTAAGGATCTCACTGAGGTCCTCCACTCTTCTCTCAAGTCCTATTAGTATCCTCTTGATCATTACTTTGAATTCTTTATCAGGCATATTAATTATCTCTGTTTCACTTATGTTTCTTGCTGTGATTTTGTTCTGTTTCCTTCTCCAGATTTTGTTCTGTTCTTTCATTTGAGATATCATCCTCTATCTTCTCATGTCTAAATCTTTATGTCCATTTCTCTGTATTAGGAAAACCAACTATATCTTCTGGACTTGGTAGTAGTGGTTTTATGGAGAAGAGTTCTTTTACTACCCTGTAGTGCAATGTTCCTTTTTCATCAGAATCTGGAGCTTCTGTGTGCCATACTTGTGCCTTGCTGTTTTAGCTGAGCCACTTTTGCCTTCAGTCCAGTCATCTTCAGTGTCTCTCTGTTTACCATGGGCAGAGTTCCGTCTCTATGTTAGTGGGGCAGTCTGGGCCTGCCTTGCGCTTGAGTTGAGTCAGGGCAGGCATCTGCCAGAGATGCAGTAGCACCAAACTGTGACAAAATGCAGGAGCAGGTCACATGGTGCCAGCAAGGTCTGCACTAACAGGAGGAGGTCTATAACTGCCAGGATCCAGGCAGGCAGGATTGGAGTTGGCACATCAGAAAAAGCATGCGGGGTGCAGTTTACATGGTTCTGTTGTGGGAGGAAAACTGGAGCAGAGTCCTGGCTGGCTGGGGGCATATCCATGGGAGAACACATGAGTAGGGTACACTATTAGCAAGTTAGGTAACGGATGTTGGTGCTGAGCGTGTTACCGCAGCTTTCTCTGTTTTTATGATGGGTGGCAATGGAGGGTAATGGTACCCTCCAACTCCTTTGTTCCTCAACAAGTCTTCTAGTCATTCCTGCCCCTCCGTCATGAGCTCTGAGATTAGTAAACAAATACCTGTCCCATATACTCCAGGTATTTTTCAAGCTGCTGCTTTTGTGCTCTATCTCTGCAGGGTGTTTATATTGCTATCTCTTTAAGAGCAGGAACTCTGTTTCTTCTTGCCCTCTTGGCTTTCCCACAGCCTGCTGAATTTTTATTAAGCCCTGCTGATTTTAAGAACTCACAAAATTCAGCCACTCTGATTTTCAAAGCCAAATGTTATGGGGATTTGTTCTCCCATTTGGTCTCCCTGTTGTGAGAGTCTGTTTCTCTTTTCTATGTATGCCTGTAGTGCCCTTCAACCCACAGACATCCCACTGTTCCATTTAGCTAAGACCATATCTCCACCCTTCCTACCCTTCTCACTGTGGCCTCTTTTCTAAATTTAGCTGTGGAGAATTTGTTCTGCCAGTTTTCAGGTCAATTTCTGGGTTATTTACTCTGATTTGGATGTTATTTGGGATGAGGTAGCTTAGAGTCATCCTGCTCTGCCATTTTCCTTGATCCAATGTACAGATTCTTTATACTCTTTGTAGACATATTATTTACAACCAATATTTTCTATTCTTTCTTTCCCATCTTTGTGTCCATTACTTCTTTTTCTTCTCTTTATTTTTGTAAAAAATAAACTTTATTTTTCTATTTACTTTTTTTGGCGTAAACCATATAATGTTACTTTTCATATTAGTAAATGAACATATCACCACTTTTGTTTTTTTGTATTATGTATTTTCAACTCTGAATCTTTTTAAACTATTAATATTAATTTGAGATACAAATTAAACTTAAAAATGAACAAGCTTCAAATAATTTATTCATACCTTAAGAAATTCTTCTTAGAGTTTTCACAGAGAATTTTATGTTACACAGCTGGACTATTATTTAAATTTTTTCTAATTTGACTGAGATGTAATTGATATACAACATTGCATAACTTTAAAATGTAAAACATAATGATTTAATATATGTATATATAGTGAATTGGTTACTAAAATCAGATTATTTAATGTCTATTACCTCACCTAGTTACAGTGTTTTTCCTTGTGATGAAAAATTTTAAGATATACTCTTAGTAACTTTTAAATATGCAATAGAGTACTGTTAGTTATAGTCATCATGCTGTATGTTATATCCTGAAACTTACTCATCTTATAGTTTGAGGTTTATACATTTGATCACCTTTACTCAATTTTCCCATCCTCCACCACCACCTCTGGCAATCTCCAATATAGATCAATTACTAGTAAGGTGATTGAGTCAGTAATAAAATATCTCCCAATGAAGGAATGCCCAAGACCAGATGGCTTCACTGATTAATTTTACTAAACATTTAAAGAAGATCCAATTAACCAGTTTTTTTAAAGTTTACTTATTTATTTTGATAGAGAGTGTTTGCACAAGTGAGGGAGGGGCAGAGAGAAAGGGAAAGAGAGAATCCCAAGCAGGCTCCATGATGTCAGCATAGAGCCTGATGTGGGCCTCAAACCCAACTGAGATATCATGACCCAAGATAAAATTGAAAGAGATATGCTTAACCATGTGAGCCATCCAAGTGCCCCAGAATCAATTTTTCTTAAACTCTTCCAAAAAATAGAAGAACAGAACACTTCCACACTTATTTTACAAGGACAGCATCATCCACATACCAAAGGCAGATAATGACACTATAAGAAAACAAAACTACCAGCCATATCTCTAATGAATATAGATACAAACATTCTCAAGAAAAAACTGGCAAACTGTATTCAACAACAAATTAAAAGATTACATACAAATATCAAGTGGGATTCATCTCTGGGATGATTCATCATGCACAAGGATATTGTATATACACAAATCAATAAATGTGATTCATCATATTAATACAATAAAAGATAAAAATCATATGATCATCTAAATAGACATAGAAAATCCATATAACAAAAGTTAACATCTTTCATGACAATAACTCAACAAATTAGAGACAGAAGGAAGATACTTCAACAAAATAAAACCCAGATATAAAAAGTCCAAATATAACATCATAACAGCAAAAGGTTGAAAGCTTTTCTTCCAAGATCAGGAAGAGGACAAGGCGCCCACTACTACCACTCCTATTAACATGGTACTAGAAATCCTAGCCAGAGTAATCAAGCAAGAAAAATAAATAAAATGCATCAGAACCAGAAAAAAATAATTAAAATTGTTTATTTGCAGATGACATGATTTTATGAAAATAAAATCCTAAACTCTCATAAAAACTGTTAGATCTAATCAGTTAATTCAGAAAAGTGGTAGGATACAAAATCAGTTGCATTTCTATACACTAGGAATGAATTAGCTGGAAAAGAAATCAGGTAAATTACTCCATTTATGATAACATAAAAACAGTAAAATCAAATAAATTTAACCAAGGAAGTAAAAAATCTCTACATTGAAAACTATCAGATATTGATGAAAGAAATTAAAAATGACACAAACAAATGGAAAGAAATTCCATGTTCGTGAATTAGAAGAATTTAAAATGTTAAAATGTCCATAATCTCCAAACATGGTACATTTATAGTTTCTATGCAATCTCCACCAAGATTCCCAGGATACTTTTCACAGAAATAGAAAAAATAATCCTAAAATTTATATGGAGCCACAAAGACCCCAATATCCAAAACAATCCTGAGAAAGAAGAATAAAGCTAAAAGCATCACACTTCTTAATTTCAAAATATTTGCAAAGGTACTATAATCAAAAGTATAATACTGACTTGAAAACAGGCCCATAGCCCAATGGAATAGATGTAAGAGTATATAATTAAACCCAAACATATAGTCAACTGATATTTGATAAAGGAGCAAGTACTTAATGTAGAAAAGACAGTCTCTTCAACAAGTTGTGCTGGGAGAATTGGATATTTACATGCAAAAGGATGAAACTAGACCCTTATGGTCCTTCATGACCATAAAAACTACATTGAAATAGATGAAAGGGGTAAAAGACTTGAAATGATAAAAATCACAGAAAAAAATAAGGAAAAACAAGATACTCTGACATGAGTCGTGGCAATAGTTTTTTTGTTATAACACCTAGCACAGAAGTAACAAAATAAAAAAGAAACAAGAGATTGTATCAATCTAAAAAGTATGTGTTTATGTCTTTAATGCTAGGCTAGACTTTATAAACAAAGTTTAATAGAAATAGTGATAGCATTAATCCTTGTCTTGTTCATGATTTTTAAGAGACTTTCTATACAAGACCACCATTTGGTGTAATATTTGCTCTAGACTAACAGTAAATACACTTTATCAGGTTTTAAAAATCCCCTTTTCTTTCGAGTCCTCCTAATGTGTGTTGCTTTTACTCCAAACAGCTAGTAATTTTTACTGAATATATTTTTACCTATTTAAATGAAAAGTAATACAGTTTTCCTCATTTTATTAGTTAGGGTTGGTGTTTACATTGTTTAATATTTAGAGCTAAGTAGTTCTTGCTTCTAATTGTATGTGATTTTAGGCAAGTTTCTTTCTTTTTAAACAGAATTTAATGTTTATTTATTTTTGAGAGACAGAGCAAATGTGGTGAAAGGTCAGACCGACAGGGAGACACAGAATCTAAAGGAAGCTCCAGGCTCTGAGCAGTCAGCACACAGCCAGATGCAGGGCTTGAATCCACAAACTGAGAGGTCATGACCTGAGTGGAAGTCAGAGGCCTCACTGACTGAGCCACCAGACATCCCTAGGCAAATTTCTCAATGTCTCTGATACTCTATTTATCATCTATAAATTAGGGATAAAATAAAACCTTAGCTCTACTTTGTGATGAATAAATTACAATGCATATAAAATCTCACTTAGAATTTTCTAATTCAACAAATATTAGTTCATGTTTGCTCATATTTTGTTGATGGTTTATAAACCGCTGGAGTGAGAAGCTACTTAAAAAATTGGTGGGGTTGATGCTAATCAAGTATTCACAATATTCTACTTTGTTAAAAAGATTCCAAAAGAAACTAGAAGGAAAACAAATAAATAAAAACAAGAAAGAGCATTTGTTATACCCCTAGGCAATAAAATGAAATTAATTAGGATGCTACTGATGTAAATGAATTATGCAAATGACAAAAGAAAAGATTTCAAATATATAAAATCTTGGGAGACATTGCTAGAGTGAAAACTTGAATATGCCTCAAACATTTCATATTGACATAAAATGCCAATGAAGAAATGCTATGCAAAAGCTGTACTCCAAATGAACGGTTTCCTAGAAAAAGCTCTTTGGACTTTTCCATCAGCCATTTTATATTTTCTCTCAACAGTGAACAATAAAAATAAACAGGTGTTTCATTTTCTGGTGCAAATAAAGTTTAATTTTTGGCTTCTTATATATTGTTGACTAAAGACAGATTTCCTAACTTAACATTCAATATTCGTCTTTTTAAAAATTTTATTGAAATGAGTAGAAATAACTTATAATGCCTTATCAATTGGTTAAGACAGTTCTTTGGCTTTTAGAGTAAGTATAATTTTAGGCAGGGAGAAGAATTAGTTATCTTGATCTTCAACACTGTAATCCTACCTGTGTAGAAAAGTTTTACGTACATACACTGTAGCCTAACATTCTATGGTGCAAGCTTGTGTTGTTTTCATCATATTGAGATTTCTAAATTTAAAAGAGTGACTTTTATTAACGTGGATTAGGTTAATGAGAAAATTACATGGTTTTTAAAAATCTTCATTCTGGGGACACCTTGGTAGCTCAGTTTGTTAAGCGTTTAAGTCTTGATTTCAGCTGAGGTCAAGATCTCTTGGTTTGAGAGTTTGAGCCCATGTTGGGCTCTACACGGAGAGTGCCGGAGGCTGCTTGGGGTTCTTCTTCCCCCTCTCTCTGCCTCCCTCCTCCTCACACTCTCCCTTCCTCTCTCTCTCAAAATAAATAAATAATGTTTAAGGAAAAAAATCCTTATTCTGAGTTGTTATATCACTAAAATTGTTTTGGATAAAAGGTCACTATTAAAGGGGAAAAGAACTTTTTTCATAAACGTTCTTAAATTCAAATCACTTTTCCCTTTTGCACAAGGAAGCCTTTGTGTTCAATTGTAATTAAAGGACATTTAAGAAATGGTGACTTAAATCTCATGGTTCATTACTCAATATTCTATGTCTTTGTTTTTCATTTCTCTTTTGGCTTCCACTTCTCATGTATGAAGTTTTGTTCAGAAAATGGGCTTATTTATATATCTCAAAAGAATACCAGAGAAGCAGGACTAAGAACACTCTTTAAAAATCATAACATGTGTTGTACTTCCATTTCTTTTCAAAAGGAATAAATGTAGACAGTATAAATACAAGTAGAAAACACATGAATCTACTTCCTTAGTTTGCCAAATAGCATATGCATCTCATGCTTTGTAATTTCAAATTAATTTAAATCAGATTCTTATATTTTATAAGTCACTGAATTGAATATCTGTATATGACTGTCAATTATTTCATGTGGACGAATTTGCTTAATGCTTACATTTTTCATTACTGTGCTAAAGGCATTTGATTGCACTTGGTGTCTTCAGCTGTCAAAAAAGCTAGAATGAAACATCAGAAGGAAGATTGAATGGGTTTTCTTTCATTACCTCTGAAAGGGACTCATTTTTTTATTTATATGACTGTTCTAACTATGGTAGAATTTTATGATAAGGAAAAATAAATTGTACCCCAAGGTAATATTCCCGTTTTGATGGATTATAAAACATGTTAAAATTGGTCATTACAAACCATAATTCTTCATGGCTTCAAACCCTGTTAGTATAATTTTTTTGAATTATAAAAAATAGCTATCAATTTAGTTGGTGCTATTAAATGACAATGCATTCAGACTGCAGCATTGTAAAATGGCAGCACCAGATATCAGGGCTGGTATATTTGTGCTTCTGTTGTTTTGAATGAAAATAGATTTATTTCCTATAGTTACAGACGGGTGAGAATGACAATGGGGCCTGAATCAGTACATTATGTTTGAAGCATCGAGGACACTTGAATTCATATGTAACAGGGATCAAAATTACTATTATTCCCTAACAAAAGAAGTAGACGTTCATTTAAATATTGCTTTTATGATAATTAATGTGAGAGTAAAATATGATCACAAACCAAACAAAATCTCAGAGAACAAAGAGAACTGTTCTTAAACAGCTGAATAAACTTGGAATTTTTGACAATACATGAATAAAATTTTCCTCACAGATTTCTCAGCAATCTTCTAGCAGTACTAAATTCTGCAATATAAATTTTTTGGCTTATAATACCTCATGCTTAAAATGTCTTTCTTCTTCCTTTTCACTAATGGTTGGTCATTTGGAAGGGGCAATGTGCCAGATACAGTCACAGCTGGCTTCCTATTTAATCCACATAATTTATAGAGCAAGGGTTATAATAGGCATGGAAGGTGAATTTTAAGAATTATATTTTTCCTAAACAATATTCTTCATATGTTGCACACTTAGACCTCAACCTTACCCTTATTCTGGTTCTAAATCCTTTGGACTTTTACTTTTCTCATTTTCTTCCTTTGGCACATTACCTTTACTTTTCTTGTATTGATATGAGCATGAAAACACTTACAATTTCTTTCCAAATCCAAATAAAGCTCAAATAATACAATAAAAAGTACAAATGAAAAGATTATAAAAATAAAAATAATGGAAAAACTAAAATAAATAATAATTTTAAGTAATAAATAAATAACTAAAGGCAAAACTAATAAAAATCAATGACCATGAGGTGTACTCTGATAAAATATTCAAACTGCATGAAGAATCCCACAGGTATAAGTCCACTTTAAACACAAAGGAAGAAAAAATGAGTTATTATCTGACTGAAACAACACTGAACATTAGAGGGTAAAAAAGGAACATGGAGGTGTTTAGGAAAAAATTTGCAATTTAAGATTTCTAAACTTTGTGTTCATGCAAGAAATCGACAGAAAAATGTTCTCACATAAGTAGGGTTAAAAAAAATCTCTGGGGGCGCCTGGGTGGCTCAGTCCTAAGGTTAGGCATCCGACTTCGACTCAGGTCATAATCTCACAGTTTGTGGGTTCAAACCCTGCATCGGGCTATGTGCTGACAGTTCAGAGCCTGGAGCCTGCTTCAGATTACGATTCTGTGTCTCCCTCTCTCTCTGCTCCTCCCTGACTTGTGCTCTATGTCTCAAAAATAAACAAATGTAAAAAAAAATAATTTCTGTAATCTTTAATGCCTGTCAGAGGAAAAGATAAAAGTTACCTGGACAAAAATGTATTGGATTAAAATTGTATATGCATTTCATTATTAAAGTAATTTTCTTAAAAATTCATAACATGAAAAGAGGTAAAAAAAACTGTTAGGATTTTAACTGCAGAATACATCCACAAAATTGGAAAAAAGGGGTTCACAAAACCACTGATATCATAAATTTCTACCAACATAGTAAAAGTAAAATGACTTATAGTTTTTAAATGACTTATAGTTTATAGTTTTAATAGTTAAATATTAAAGAAGACTATGAAAAAACTTTATAACACAATGGGAGTAATATAACATGTACCTTGAAATTTCTCAGTCTAAGATTTGAATCCTTGTTCAAATATTTTCAGATCCTACGATTTTGTGCAAATTTGTACCCAGGGCTTCACCATCCACATCTATAAAAGATAGATAATAGTGCTTATTTTACTTGATTATTTTGAGTATGTTATAGATAAAGTTCCCAGTGAAGTGCTTGACACATTTACTTTACATGAAAACTACTCTCTCCTTTTACTGTATTTACATAGATCAAATAATTTCTTAGGATTATGCTACATATTTTCATATCACTGAAATGTTCTCCACATATATTTTATGATTATTGCTACATGAGCAAGTTATTATATTTTTTCTCATCTATAGACTTCAATGGCTTGTAAGATAATTTTAATACTTTCATTTGAATGTCTTGTACTTTTGCAAATAATTATAATTTTTCTCTTTCTTTTGGTTTAAAATTTTACTGTTTTGTCCAGAACTTAATCATGGTTTTTAGCTCATTATTTTCACTACTAAATGTAATGCTGACCATTGAAAGTGTGTGTGTGTGTGTGTGTGTGGTGTGTGTGTGTGTGTGTGTGTGTGTGTGTGTGTGTACAGCTATATTCATATAAACGAACCTCATAATAGAGCTTCTGCTGAAGACGGCAGAGTAGGAGGACCCTAGATTCACCACCTTCCACTGATTAAACTAGATAGTATTCACATCAGTGGAAATAACCCAAAAAATGACCTGAAGTCTGGCAGAATTAACTCTACAACTAAATGTAGAGATGAAGCCATATCAAAGAGGATCAGAAGGGCAAAGACAAGGTTGGGAAGTAAACAGAATTGCAAGACTCTCTGTGGGAGGGAGGGATGCTTCAGGCACTGAGGAGGGAGAGAAACAGACCCTTACACTGGGTAGCCTGAATGAGAAAGACAAATTCCATAATATTTGGCTTTGATATCCAGAAGGGCCAAATTTCATGAGTTGTTATAACTAGTGGGGCTTAAAACTTGGAATTAAAAAAGCAAAACAAAACAAAAACAAAAACAACAGTCTTTAGGCTCTTGAAGAGCTAGTGGGCAAGAGAAAACTGAATCCTTTCCCTTAAAGAGATAGCATAACAGTCCAGGGAGATATAGCATAGAAACAGCAGTTTGAAAGGGACCTGGGCCAGATAGTGGGAATTTACTATTCTCAGAATGCGTCTTGGAGGGATAGAAACCACTGGGGGGCTTCTCCAGTAAAAAGGAACTGGAAGGCACCACTTACTTCCTCCACCTCCTAGCATAAACACACAGTCCCATGTGTGACTCACTACCTAACTTGTTAGCACTGCTGCCTATTCCACTCCGTGTTCCTGCCAATCCACCACTCTAGACAACCAGCCTTGGTCCTGGCAAGGCAGTGCCCCTCCCTGAGAGGAAATGTTGGTATGGAAATCTTGCTAGCACCACAGTTCTGCTGGACCCCTTCTGCCATGCTTTGCTCAAGTTGATATGCCCTCTTGAATCTGTTCTTGGCCAGAGTCTATAAAGTGTGGTGCCATAAGCCTGTCAGTGTGCAGGCTGCTTCTACAGTGGCCAGAACCATCCAAAGTAACTCCTACCCCAGAGGGAGGGAAAGACAACTACACACATCAGTCACAAGGAGACCTAGTAGGGAACTGGAGGCAGACAATTGATCTGACTTCAGGCACTGCTCAACAGTGAAGCCTCCCAGAGGACGACATAAGGAAAACACTCTGAAGTTTGGTGCTACTACATCTCTAGGAAATGTTTTGTCTGACTCAACTCTAGCTCAACGTATCCCAAGATGGGTCCACTAACACGAAAGGGACCAAACATGCCCACAAGATGCAAGAGTCACTGTAGGTGACTGGAATGAAAAATAAAAGTGACTCAACCACAACAGCAAGTCACATTCATCACACGTAGGAGAGTCTCATGAAGCAAAAGGTTCCAGTGTACAGGGGGCACTACATGGCAGGGTACTACCGGACCTCTTCTTCGTTAGAAAATTACTTTCAAGTGCAGAAGATGTAATTTTCCTACCACACAGAAGCAGACATATACAGTTAGACAAAATGAGAAGACAGAGGAATATATCCTAAAAGAAAGAAAAAGATATAAGTGAAACAGATATAAAAAAAGACATAAATGAAACATAAAAATGGCATGGCTGAGAGAAAATATAAAGTGATGATCATAAAGATACTACCTGGACTTAGCAAAAGAGTGGAGTACCTCAGTGAGACCCTTAACAGTGAGATATAAAAGAAACAATCAGAGATGAAGAACACAAAAAGTAAAATTAAATATACTATAGATGGAAAAACAGTAGTCTAGATAAAGCAGAAGAACAAATCAGTGACCTGGAGGGCAGAGTAATGAAAAGTAATCAAGTCAAGCAGATGCAAAATAAGAATAGACTTAGGGACTCAGTGATACCATCGAGCATAATAATATTCACATAAAGGGATCCCAGAAGAAGAGAGAAATAAAGGGGATTGGGGTGCCTGTGTGGCTTAGTCCATTGAACGGCCAACTTTGGCTCAGGTCATGATCTTAGTTTATGAGTCTGAGTCCCACATCAGGGTCTGCACTGACAGCTCAAAGCCTGAAGCCTGCTTCAGATTCTGTGTCTAACTCTCGTCTATTTGTCAGTCTCTCTCTCTCTCAAAAACAAATAAACATTAAAAAAGTTAAAAAAGAAAGGTGATCAAAAAAACTATTTGAAGAAAAAAAAAATAACTGAAAACTTCTTGAATCTAGGGAAGGAAACAGATATCCAGATTCAGAAGCCACAGAGATTTGCCCAATAAAACCAACCTAATGATGGGGCACCAGGGTGAATCAGTCAGTTAAGTGTCTAACTCTTGATTTCAACCCAGGTCATGATCTCAGAATTGTGAGTTTGAACCTTATGTTGGGCTTCTAGAGGATAGATATGGAGGCTAATTTTTAAAAAATCAACCTAAAAAGGTTTACACAAGTGCAAATGGTAATTGAAATGACAAAAGGTAGTGATAAAGATAGAATATTAAAAGCAGTGAGAGAAAAGAAAGCAGTTACATACACGGGTAACCCCATGTGGTGATCAGCGGATTTTTCTGCCAAAACTTTGCAAGCCAGAAGGGAGTGACATGATAGATTCAAAGGGCTAAAAGGAAAAAGAAATCCATTTTCAAGAATATGTAATCTAGCCAGGGTATCATTCAGAATAGAAAGAGAGACGCTGAGGTTCACAAATAAGCAAAAGTTAAAGGAACTCATAACCACTAAACCATAACATTTCAGCCATACATGAAATGTTAAAGGTGAATGTTTGAGTAGAGAGAAAGGACCACAAATGGGACCAAGAAAAATAGGAGACCTCAAAACAGGAAAATAAGTATATCTATAAAAATCAGTCAAGTGATTCACAAAATAAAAGGGTATTAAGTATGACCTCATATACCTAAAATGAAGGGAGGAAAATAATAAAGAATTACTTCAAACTTAAACAACCATCAACTTAACATAGACTGCTATAAGCATAAGGTGTTATATTCAAACCAAATTGTAACTACAAATCAAAAACAGTAATAGATATGCAAAATTAAAGAGAAAGAAATCCAAGTACTTCACTAAAGAAAGCCAACAAACCATGAGAGAAGAGAGCAAGAAAAGAGAGAACTACAAAACAACCATAAAATAAATTTAAAAATGGCACTCGGTGTTATATGGAAACTAATTTGACAATAAACTATTATAAAAAAATTTAAAAAATAAATAAAATTGATTAAATGATAAAATAAAAAAATTTTAAAAATGGCAATAAGTATATATCTATCAATAATTAGTTTGAACGTAAATGGACTAAATACTCCAATCAAAAGAAACAGGGTGACAAAATTGATTTAAAACAAAGACCCATTTGTATGTTGCCTATAAGAAACACATTTCATACCTAAAGACATGTACAGAGCAGAAGTGAAAAGATGCAGAAGCATTTAGAATGCAAATGGAAATGAAAAGAAAGCTGGGATAAAAATAGTTATATCAAAGTAGAATTTAAAACAAAGACTGTAAGAGACAAAGAACACTATATAATCATCCAGCTGAGAATACAATGAAAAGATAGAACAATTGTAAATATTTATGCACACATCATGGAGATGCCCAAATACTTAAAATAATTAATAACAAACATAAAGAAAATAATCAATAGTAATATAATAGTAGTAGGGGATTTTAACACCTCATTTACATCAATGGACATATCATAAAAACACAAAATCAACAAGGAAACCGTGACTTTAAGTTACACACTGGCCGGATGAATCTAACAGATATATTCAGAAAAGTCCATCCTAAAACAGCAGAATACATATTCTTTTCAAGTGCACATGGAATGTTCTCCAGAATAATCACATATTAGGCTACAATACAAGCCTCAACAAATTCAAAAAAGATCAAAGTCATAACATGCATCTTTTGTAATTACAATGCTATGAAACTAGAAATCAACCTCAAGGTAGAATCTGGAAAGACCAGAGAGATTAAATATTTATAACTTGCTACTATACAATGAATGGATCAACCCAGAAATCAAAGAGAAAATTTAAAAAAATACATGGAGACAAATGAAAATAAAAACACAACAGTCCAAAATTTGGGGGATGCAGCAAAGGCTTTTCTGATTTTAATAATACAGGTCTATAATACAGACCTATATCAAGAAGCAAGAAAAGTCTCAAAAAACCTAACTTTACATCTAAAGGGATGGAAAAAAGAAAAATAAAGAAAACCAAAACCAGTAGAAGGAATGACTAAATATTAGCACAGAAATAAAAGAAAGAGAAACTATAAAAAAAAACAATAGAATACATGTAATACATGAACAAAACCAGATGTTTCTTTGAAAAGCTCAACAAAATGATAAACCTTTAGCTAGGCTCATTAAAAAGGGAGGAGTGGTGATTCAAAGAAACACAATTAGAAATGAAACAGGAGAAATCACAACCCACACCACAGAAATATAAAGGATTTTAAAAGAATATTATTAACAGTTGCATGCCAACTAGGAAGAAATAGATAAATTCCTAGAAACATAATACCTTCTAAAATTGAATAAGGAAGAAATAGAAAATTTGATCAGACTGATTACCAGCAATGAAATTTAATCAGTAATCAAAAACCTCTCAGTTAATAAAAGTCCAGGACCAGATGGCTTCATAGGTAAATTCTAACAAGCATTTAAGGTTAAGTTAATATCTATTCTTTTCAACCATTTGAGAAAAAAATAGAAGACGGAGGGTTATTTCCAAATTCATTCTATGAAGCTTGCATCACCAAAGCCGGATAAAGTCACTCTGAAAAAAGAGAGAGAGAGAGAAATATAAGCCAATATCTCTGATGAACATAGATGCAAAAATCCTCAACAAAATATTAGCAAACCAAATCCAATCATACATTAAAAGAATCATTCACAATGATCAAGTGGGATTTATTTCTAGGATGCAAGTGTGGTTCAATATTTGCAAATCAATCAGTGTGTTACATCACATCAGTAAAAGAAAGAATAATAATGAGTGACTGTATCAATAGATGTAGAAAAATCATTTGACAAAGTACATCTATTCATGACAAAAACCCTCAACAAAGTAGGTTTAGAGAGACCATACCTCAACATAATAAATGCCATATATGAAAAACCAAGAGCTAACATCATATTCCATGTGGAAAAATGAGAGCTTTTCCCCTAAGGCCAAGAACAAAACAAAGATGTCCTTTCTCACTTTTATTCAACACAGAACTGGAAATCCTAGCTTTAGTATTTTCAGATGATATGATGCTATATATAGGAAACCCTAGAGACTGCACCAAAAAACTACTAGGACAGATAAATAAATTCAGTAAGTTCACCAGATACCAAATTAATGACAGAAAT
>PISW01013467.1:0-26113 GCA_004023785.1 Mungos mungo
CTTCTTCTTCTTCTTCTTCTTCTTCTTCATCTCCTTCTTCTCCTCCTCTGATCTCACTGTTTGGATTTGTCCTAGAGGGATGATTTTCTCTTTACCATATTATTGTGCATGTTTTAGTTGAGTGGAGATATTAGGAATGTCTGCTAAATGGATCTCATTTTTATTCACCATGGATGACTGTATCATTGTTTTCAATCATTCCATCCTGCTTTCCCTATAATTATATATGCTCACCGATTACCAGGTAAACTTGCTGTGGCTCCCTGAGGAGGGCTGTATTTTCTTATCCCATTGTCAGGCTTTACTGCATGACTTGTTTTGGCCAATGAAATATGAGCGGAAGCTTTAAGGATATCTTCCAGTTCTCTTTTGCTTTGTCCTCTGTCCCAGAGAGGGGCTGCTCCTTCATCTTGGGTCTTAGAATAAAAACAGACAGGTGGAGCTGACCCATGTCAGACATAAATGCCGGAATGAGAAATACCCTTTGCTGTTGTAAGCTACTGAGGTTTTCAGGTTATTTGTTACTGCAGCATAATGTAGCAAAAGTCACCTGATATACATAATCAATAGATCTTGAACTCGTTTACAATGAAAGATAGTGACAGTGAAAACATCTTTATTTTTACAGATTTTCAACGTTTGTGCCAAATAATGTTTATTGCAATGAAATTACAATTTCTTGGAATCCACATTTAGAGCATCCCTTGGTCTTCATTTGTTGAACCTTAAACTGTGGATCTTATTGGCATAAAAAAGCCTACTCAACAGAAAGATTTGAGGATGTTAAGTGGTGCTGTGCTTTGTTTTTCAGCTTTACTGAGGTTTAATTGGCAAAACTGTAAGATATTTAAAGCATACAACATGTTAATTTGATATATGTATACCTCATGAAAGGAATCCCCCCCGTGAGTTAACTCATCTATCACCTCACATATATATAATATATATCACATGTAGTAGAAAACATATATACATTTAATGAAAACATTGTGGTTCTGCTGTCTTAGAAAACTTCAATTATACAATACAGAGCTTTTAACTATAGTCAGCATCTTATACATCAGATCCTCAGAACTTACTCATCTTGAAACAGAAAGTTTGTGCCCTTTTATCAATCTCTCCCTATTCCCCCCACCCTCCAGGCCTCAGCAACCACTTTTCCACCCTTAGCTTCTAGGAGTTGGCTTTTTTCTTTTAAAAAGATTTCACACATAAGTGATACCATGAGGTATTTGCCTTTCCCTGCCTGACTTATTTCATTTAGCATAATACCCTCTAGGTCTATCCACTCATGGATGGACAAACACCATTTATTGAAGAGACTGTTCTTTCCTCATTTATATACTTGGCTCCTTTATCATAAGTTAATGAACCATATATGCATGTCATAAATTAGTGGACCATTTATTTCTGGAGACTCTGTCCTGTTCCACTGATTTATGGGTATGTTTTTATTCCAATACCATAGTGTTTTGAATACTATGGCTTTGTAATATAGTTTGAAATCAGCAAGTGTGATGTCTCCAGCTTTGTTCTTTCTCAAGATTGCTTTGGCTCTTCGGGGTATTTTGTGGTTCCATATAAAGGAGTGCTGTGTTTAAAAAAATTTTTTTTAACATTCATTCATTTTTGAGAGTGACAGAGACAGAACATGAGTGGGTGAGGGGCAGAGAGAGAGAGAGATATAGAATCCAAAGCAGGCTCCAGGCTCTGAGCTGTCAGCACAGAGCCCGATGCACACCTTAAACTCACAGACCGTGAGACCATGACCCGAGCCGAAGTTGGATGCCTAACTGACTGAGCCACCCAGGCGCCTAGTAGTGCTGTGTTTTAACACCTGAATGAGCACACATTCTGTTTGGATGTGAGCTAGTAGACCAGAGGTCTAATCTGAATTTCCCATCATACTTAGAAGTGGAATGAAAGTTGCAATATATTTTCTCAGCTGCTTAAGTAGCCAAAGAGCATGACATTCCCTTGATTTAATGATCTTCTAGTTTCTAAATCCTTTGACTTGTGAATGCACTTATTTTTTTGAAGCTGAAGATAATTGAGTTTGTTTTTTTTTTAATGCACCGACCTCCCTACTCTCATAGTGTGACATTATTAGGAATGTGTCACTATTAGAACACTCCTGGGACTTTTGGTCTGGTTCTTCCCATGCTTTCTTTTTGAAAGGGCCTCTTCCTCATTCTGATCAGCTTCTTCTTCTGTTGTCCCTTCTCCCCTACCTTATGATGCTTCCTATCTACTCGGATTTTTTATCCTCCTGTCATGTGCTTTCTCTGTTGAACAAGCAGAAGGGATTCTTTGATAGGGAAAGATGCATGTAAAGTTAAAGTCTCCATTTTTCCTTTTAAAAACTTGTGAATGAATGTTGAACTGTCCTAGTGAATGATATGATTGTTCCCAGGGATTTAAATGGAGTAAGAAAATTGGCTGCCAGAGGAAGGAAGGAAAGTTGTGAGAAGAGGAATCTATGTTTACCTTCATTCTTGTCCAAGGGGCCCTATGATCGGCTACTAACCCATCCTACCCACTATTATTTATTAGTTATAAGAGACAGAAGCTGAATGCAAGCCAACTTGAGCTATGCATATATGGAATATACAAAAGGACTGCTCACTATTACCTGTTGTTGAGAGCAGAACTTTTCTTCTACCAACTTATGTTCAAGTGCTTGTAGGCAACAGATACATTACCCAAAGAAGATTATTTCACACGCATGGGGGGAAGACTCAAGAAGAATTGGCTCAGTTTAACAAAGCGGGCTGGGGGTGCGGGTTTTAGAGCTTTAGTGTGAAAGTATGGAAGGTTCTATTGGTCTTTTTCATCCTGATGCTAATGGACAGTCTCCTTCCTAGCTGGAAGCTTCTGCAAAGGGAGATTTATGGCAGCTGAATTCACATCTCCTGCATACTAAGGGTCAGGCTTCTTCAAACAGGAAATACCCTTGGAGGGGCGTTAATGATGGCTGTATTCTGAGGAAGCTCTGCTTACGTTTAGCTAAGGTTTCTTTCTGTGGCTGCTGTTTGTTCAGATGTTTTCAACTGAAAGTAATCTTCATGCCACTCTGGTGGGCTGTTGGTCACTTTGTCATCTATCCATCCATCCATCCATCCATTGACCCACCCACCCATCCAGATATCATCTTTTTAAATATCATTAATAAATTCAGAGAACAGCCTGAGGGCACAGGGACAAAAAAGAGGTTATCCGGGTTTACTCTATCTCCTTTCCCATCTTTGTGACAGGCTCTTTCCTTGTTGGAGGCTTATTGGCTGACCACTACTGGCCTCAAACTCCTGTTTTATCAGGTAGGCAGCTCCAACAAAGAGAGTACCTTTCTCCCATCGGTCTGGCAGCAAAGCCCCAGAGAGGATGCCAATTTATCTGATTGGTGACATGTGTCCATTACTGAATCAACAAGGTCGAAGGGGTCCCTGGCCCAGTCTTGGGGGGCACATGGCCTCCCATTGGCATGAAACCACATGAAATGGGTTCTCCACAGGTTTCTGCTTTTAGAAGAAGGGGGATTTCAGGCCAGGAATCTTCTTCCTCTCTAACTCTTGTGCCTATCTTCTTTGTCTTCTAATCTCCTCCTCCATTTTCATAAAACCCTAGTAAAATAACTGGATGTTTTTGAGGGACATGCTATGAAATCAGTGAGATGGAATAAAATCTGAAGACATGATTTAAGATTTGTTTCTTCCAGACCTAGTGATTCTTGTGTTAAGTCTTAGAGCTCCTCTCTCTTGAGTTTCGTTCTGAGTTTTTGACTTGTTGCTGAGGCACACTATAAGCCACTTCACCTTTCCACCTGATAATTAGACACTCTTAAATTAAGACAATGATAATTTCACAGGTGTATATGCGGTCCAATTAATTAAGGCCTGTAAAGCTCTTAGAGATCCTTGAATCAAAGGCACTTCATGGAAGTGTGAAAAGGGATAATGTTATGAGTAAGCCACATGACAATGAACTTCAGATCCTTGGGTTGTATTGGAATTGGTATCAAGTGTCATTAGAAAATATGTGGGCTGGAACTTGGAAATCTTTTTAGTATACAGAGAATATGTCGTATCATGGTTTGATTTGTATCACATCCTCTAAATAGTTGTGAGATTCTTTTTGACAGATGGTCAACTGAGGCGGGCTATCTAATTTAACTGAAAATTAACATTGGCAGCTGTTCCTGCTAAAAAGATAATCTGTCTTTCAAATTGAGTGGAGCAGTGCTGACCCCTTTCCAACTCCTTTCCTATAATAGTGGGCAAATGACAGTTTCCCTCCTGCAAACACTAAACTCAGAGACACACAGGACCTTTCATTCTAGGTCATGTTGAATGGGATCCACAGCTGCCACCTATAGTCACAGCCACCCTAGCAGTTCTCTTCACTATTTAACCCTGTATTCATCATCATACTCACCAAATGAGATAAATCAACACTGGCCTCTTTTTTTAGGCTTAACACCCATCTAAAATCCTTCTGATAATCTTTACCCTCAGTGTTAAAAAATTCCAATCATTCATGTTTGGCGGCCATGAATTTCCTTCTGGTTTTTAATCTGGAGAAATAAGATGGGTCAGAGATGGGTCCCCTGACACCAGTCTCCGAGACGGAGATTTGTATGTGGGGGCGGGGGGGGGGGGGCTTGTTGGAGGCTGCCTCCTGTTGTCTGTTGAATGCCCAGGTCAAAAAAGAAAAAATATGTTTTAGGGATTTTCTTACATTGTTTCGTGGTTGGGAATCATTTCTTAAAAATAATTGAAGTATAGTTGACACATAATGTTACATTAGTTTCAGGTGTGCAATATAGTGATTCCACCAGTCTATACGTTACGCTGTGCTCACCACAAGTGTAGCTATCATCTGTCACCATACAACACTATTACAATACCATTGGCTGTGTTTCCTACATTGTGCCTTTCAACCCCACGACTTATACATTCCATAATGGAAGTCTATACCTCCCACTCCTCTTAACCCCTTTTTTGCCAATTCCCTCCTCCCTCCACTCCCCTCTGGCACCTGCCAGTGTATTCTCTGTATTTATGGGTCTGTATCTGCTTTTTTTTTTATTCGCTTGTTTTGTTTTTGAGATTCCACATATGGGTGAGATCATATAGTATTTATCTTTCTCTGTCTGACTTATTTCACTTAGCGTAATACCTCCTTGCGTCCATCCATTTTGTTGCAAATAGTTCTTGCATCAAATTTTGATTTTTTAAACAAAATATTGCATTAAAATATGATTTATCTTGATAACTGAGTATTTTGATACTCTCTTAAATTTTGTACCTCAATCCCCTTACCCTAGTCCCGATGCTGACACATAGCTGCTATTGTACATTTGGTGCATATATTTCCAGGCCATTAAATTTTTTCTTTTACATATACATATGTACTCATCAGCCATCCTGTTGACTTTATCTAAACCAGATCCCCAGTCCTCTTTCTTCTCTGTACCCCACCACTACCATCCCAGATCAAGTCACCATTTTCTCCCAACTTTCGCAACACCTTCCTAACAACTAGTCTAATATGGAGCCTCTAATCTTGTCTCTCTTGAGCTCTCTCTCCACAATGCTGGGTGATATTTGTAAAACATAATTCAGGGCATGCCACTTCCCCACTGAAACACCTCTCCTTCCTCCAGTGTCATCCCATTTTCTTTAGGATACAAGTTTCTACCATGGCCACCAGTGGCCCTACATGATCTGGGCTCTGCCTATTTCTCCGTTCTCATCGTGACTACTCTTCCCCTTGCTCACTGAGCTCAAGCCACACCAGCCTTCTCTTTGTTCCTCTAAAACACTAAGCTCCCTCCCTGCCTGTAATAGGGCCTTGGTGCCAGCTGTTCCTTCTGAATGGCCTGCTCTCTGTCCTCAGCTCCATGTGGGTGCATCTTTTTTGTCATTAATACCTCAGGCCTTCTCTGACCATCCAATCAAAATAGTTCCCAGTCACATTTGCACATATCATCCTGTTTTGTTTTTGTCACACAATTTAATGCTGCTGAATATTTTTTTTTGCATATGTTTGTCTGTATGCTACTTCTACCTACTAGAATATAAGCCCCATGAATACAGGACATTGTGAAGACCTAATAGCCCTGTTTATAGCCATATCCCCAGTACCTGAGCCTCGGTTTGACACACAGTTGATGTTTAATAAGTGTTTCCTGAATAACTTCAAAAAAATACATATATATATATATATATATATATATATATATATATATATGAAATTTTCTGTGTATGGGCTCTTTTATTTTTTAAAAAAGTAGACTTCAGGTTTTTTTTTTTTAAGTTGATTTATTTAGAGAGATAAAGGGCATGTGAGCAGGGAAGGGGCAGAGAGAGAGGAAGGGAGAGAATGTCAAGCAGGCTCCATGCTGTCAGCACAGAGCTCAGTGTGGGACTCCATCTCATGAACCGTGAGATTATGACCTGAGCCAAAATCAAGAGTCAGATGCTTAACCAACTGAGCCACTCAGGCGCCCCCTAGACTTTAGTTTTTACAACAGTTTTTGGTTCACAGCAAAAGTGACTGGAGTATACAGTTTCCACATGCCTTCTGCCCCCACACATGGACAGCCTCCCCAACCATCAACATTTTGCATCAGAGTGGTTCATTTGTTCCAGCAATAAACTTACACTGATGTACTGTTATCAACTAATGTCCATAGCTTATGTTAGGCTTCACTCTTGGTTTTGTACATTCTATGGGTTTTGACAAATGGATAATGTCATGTATCAACTATTACAGTATCACATAAAGTAGTTTCACTGCCCTCGAAATCTTCTGTGCTCCAACTACTCTTGTCTCCCTCTCCCCCAACCCCTGGTAACCACTGATCTTTTTATTATCTCCATGGTTTTACCTTTCCCAGAATTTTATATAGTTGAAATCATACAATACATGGCCTTTTCTGATTGGCTTCTTTCACTCAGTAATATGCATTTAAGATTCCTCCATGTCTTTTTGCAGCTTTATTGCTAATTTATTTTAAGTATTGGATAATATTCCATTGTCTGGCTGTACTGCAGTTTATTCATCCATTCATCTACCAAAGGACATCTTGGTTGCTTCCAAGTTTGGCAATTATGCATAAAGCTGCAATAAACATCTGTGTGTATATTTTTGTGTGGAAAGAAATTCTCTGCTCATTTGGTAAATGCCAAGGAGTGAAATTGCTGAACTGTATGGTAAGAATATGTTTAGTTTTGGAGGAAATTGCCTATCTTCTAAAGCGGCTGTACCATTTTCTATCCCTACCAGCAATGTATGAGAGTTCCTGTTGCTCCACAGCCTCACCAGCATTTGGTGCTGTCAGTGTTCTGGATTTTGGCCATTTTAATAGGTGTGTAGTAGTATCTCGTTTTAATTTACATTTCCCCAATGATATATGATATGTAGCCTCTTTTCATACGCTCAGTTGCCATCTGTATATCTTCTTTGGTGATGTGTCTGTTTAGGTCTTTTGGCCACTTTTTAATCAGGTGGTTGATTCTCTTCCTGTTGAGTTTTAAGAGTTCTTTGTATCTTTTGGACAGCATTCCTTTATCAGCTACATCTTACAAATATTTTCTCCCAGTCTATGGCTTGTCTTCTCATTCTCTTGACAGTGTCTTTCACATGGCAAAAGTTTTTCAATGTTAGTGAAATTCAACTTATCAACTCTTTCTTTCCTGGACTGTGGCCTTTGATGTCATATCTAAAACATCATCACCATACCTATGTTATTTTCTGGGAGTTTTACAGGTTTGCATTTTACATTTAGGACTATGATCCATTTTGAGTTAATTTATGGGGACCTTTTATTTTTAAACATGGTTGTGCTAACTTTTTCACTCAAAATTTTGGAGATTTCTTTGGATATATACATATGGTTTCACTCTTCACTACCGTGTAGTATTTAATCATATATACCACTTTTTATTGATGTGGTGTATTCAGTGATGGTCAATGATGGACATTTGGGGTTTTTCTTTTTTTTTTTTTTTTGATATTACAAGCAATGTTGCATCATTGTCCATGTCTTCGTGTGCATATGTATAGATATTTCTCTAAGGGAGATGCCTGGAAGTGGAATTGCTGCTCAGACTTATGAAGTCTGTAGGTGGAGTGTATTTTCAATTTCAGGAGATAGTGACAGAGTGCCATCCAGAGAATGAGAGGACCTGCATCCTGTCAAGCTGGTCAACATTTGATGTTGTCTGACTTTGACTTTGCCAATCTTATGGTTGAAAGATGGGATCTCATAAAAATTTATTTGCCCCTGCTTATTGGTGATGAGGAATGTATGTTCACGTTTATTGTTTTTTTTTAATATTTCATCTTCTGTTAAGTGACCATTTTTTAATCTTTTGCCCATTTTTTTCTATTGGGTTATTTGTCTTTCTCTGGTTAATTTGCAAGAGTTCTTTATACTCGTTATTAATGTTCGACTGTTAAAATTATTGCAAATAGTTTCCCCCAGTCTCTTGATTGTCTTTTAAAATTGTTTATGAAGTCTTTTGCCATATAGAAAATTTCTAATTTGCCTGTAGTCAAATATATTGATTTTCTTCTCATTGCCGCTTTTTGAGTATTATTTAAGAAGGCTTTTCCTACCCTTAGATTACGCAGCTATCACTGTACGTTTTCTGATAATTTTAAATATGTATTTGTTTGTTGGTTTATTTATAGGCCTTTTATTGACTTGCAATTTATATTTCTGTATGATGTGAAGGATTTAATTTTATTATTTTTTAAAAGTTTTCTTTAATGTTTAGTTATTTATTTTGAAAGAGAAAGAGGGAGAGAGCAGGGAAGGGGCAGAGAGAGAGAAAGAGAGAAGCCCAAGCACTCCACTCACTGTGGCGCCTAGATGTGGGGCTCAATCTTATGACTATGAGATCATGATCTGAGTCGAAATCAAGAGTGGGATACTTAACCGACTGAGCCACCCAGGTGCCCCTTATTATTTTTAATTAATGAATTTCTAGTTATTTGCTTATGCCCTACACATTAACTTGATTCTCCACCAAGCTTATCTTTGTGGGCTGTATCTTGGTGGGCATGAGGGAAGAGGGCACTGTATCTACAGAGCCTGGACAACCCACTTTCTACTTCTTTCCGTAAATCTGTAAATAGATTCTTAGTAGTTAGTGGCTAAATAAAAAGGAGGATGCTAAGTCAATAAATGGTCAGGATGACAGAATCACCGACTGTAACAATGCAGTCTATCCAAGGTGCTACAAATGCCCTTGGATCTAGATTGAAGACAACATAATTCCTTGCACTTTGCAATCGAGCAGAGCTGGGTTTGAATCCTCGCTCTACCATTTTTACCTGTGTAACCTGGGCACGTTTATCTCTGAGACTGAGTTTTCATACCCTTAAAAAGTAATTATAGTTCTTATTTTGTGAATTAGTTGTGAAGATCTGAGCGAATACTTATAAAGTATTTGATACTTGTTTAGTGCTCAGTCATGTTGACCACTATTAGTTTTGGTTATGTTAATGACTTCCTCAGAGATGTGAATTTTGGGGGAGGTTGCAGAGGAAGAATAACAATGGAGAGATATCAACCATTCTTGATGGGTTGAGGTGGGATGGATGCCAGCAGCTGTTGGCACTCCCAGAGAAGCCCAGGAGAGATGTCGGGATCCACACCATAATAGTCTCACACCTGTGTTAGGCCAGTGAAAAAGCATCTGGGATTCCAGGCTCTTGCCTTGTTAAACAAAACCATGAGTCATGACTTGGGAAAGAGTGTGGGAATCAAGAGAAGGAACGTATAAACAGATAGTCTATTGTCTGAGAGCAAACAAACGGAGGATATCTTCAAGTAGGGGTGGAACAAATGATCACATAGGAATGACTTACTAGGCCCTGATTGCTGGCTAGGGCCAAAGCCAGGAGCGGCAAAAAGAAACTCAAAGGAATGCCAAAGCAGGGCATACTGGAGGATCACGACATGCTTCTGTACATTCCATTGGCTGGCACTGAGAGGCATTGCATCATTCTGTAGGTAAAGGCACAGTGGTTCCTGGCTTGCTGGTGAGTTCGAGCTGATGTGGTTCAGATACAGCGACAACAAAAGAGGGAGGAGTGGGTTCTGGAGAATGTGGCCATAGAGCAAGCCTTGGTGACCTGTGATAGCAGAGCTGTGTAACCCTTGGTACTTAAAGAGGAGTCCATAGACCAGCAGCATAGGCCTCAACTGGGAACTTATTACAAGTGCAGAATCTTGGACTCCACCTAGGACCCACTGAATTAGAACCTGCATTTTACCGAGATCCCCAGGTGACTTGAATGCAGACCAGAGTCTGAGAAGGGCTTGTCCAAGGTGGGGATAAAATAGGCTCACATGGAAGAAGGGGTTTTTGGAAGATTTGCTTGTTAGACTTCTCAAAGGCAAATACATACAATTATGCAGCACCTCTCTCCACCCCCACTTTATACCCTAAGATTTCGAATAACTCTAGATAAGATAAAAATCCTACTTTAATTTTTTCATAGGGCAATAGGCTTATCAATATTAACAAGTACTATGTTTGATTCTTTTCTTTGTTTCCAATGAGAATTCTGCTTAATTACTGAACTGTTGTGTAAGGGAAAAAAATGCCCATTAGGTATTTATTTACTGAGATTAAATCTACTCAGTTGAAGAACTGTGCTCAGTTGGGATCATCTCAAACACTACATCTTAACATTAAAGAGACTTCTAGAGTTTTCTTTTCATTTTGGTAATTTCATTTTGTAATTCATTTTGTTCCAGTTGCTACATTTTGGAATAAAAGCAAAACCTTACTTGCTTCCCTACCTTCTAAGAGAGCATTTTCAAAGTGTGGTGTCTGGATTAGCAACAGCAACATCACCTGGGAACTTGTTAGAAATCTAAAATCTCAAGTTCCATCTAAAATCTACCAAATTAGACAAGGGTGGGCTCAGTCATCTACATGCTTAACATGCCTTACAGGTGATTCTGACTCATGTTGAAGTTTGAGAACCACTCTCTAAAGCCATGTGGTCCAATATAGGAGAGGTCAAATGCATAAGCAATGGAAGAATGTGGGAGTTGATCCAGAAGCCAATGGGTTCTAGTCTTATCTGTGACACTTTGCCGTGTGATATTGGATAAGGCATCATACTACTCTGGGCTTCAATTCCCCATTTTTAAAATAGAGGAGTTGAGGCACGTGGGTGGCTCAGTTGGCTGAGCATTCGACTTCAGCTCAGGTCATGATCTCACGGTTTGTGGGTTCGAGCCCTGTGTCAGGCTCTGTGTGGGCAGCTAGCTTGGAGCCTGGAGTCTGCTTCAGATTCTGTACCTCCGTCTCTCTCTGACCCTCCCCTGCTCATGCTCTCTCTGTCTCTCAAAAACAAATAAAAAACAAACAAAAAAATTAAAATAGAGGGTTTGGTTGGGGTGCCTGAGTGGCTCAGTTGGTTAAGACTCCAACTTTGGCTCAGGTTGTGATCTCATGGCTGGTGAGTTCGAGCCCCAAGTCAGGCTCTGTGCCGACAGCTCAGAGCCTGGAGACTGCTTCAGATTCTCTCTGTCTGTCTGTCTGTCTGTCTCTCTCTCTCTCTCTGTGCCCCTCCCCTGCTCTCTCTCTCTCTTAAAAATAAGTAAATATATTAAAAAATAGAGAAAGTGGAATAGATATTTTAGAGTCCTCAAGTCTCTGACAGACCAGATGTGGCCATTGGAACAGAGTGAGTTTTTGCTCCAGTATTTTCTCTTGGAACTAACAAGATAAAAAGAATAATCTAAAAAGATTCTTTATGTTAAGATGTAGATTTTCAGGAGATCCCAGTTGAGCATTTCTTTCATATTGAGTAGGTTTAATGATCTTCATTCATATGTCAGATGTCCGTCCATGATAGATAACATGGCCAGTTGTCAGCCAGTCATTGGGAGATCCACTTTGCTACAAATTAAGCATGATATACGATGGACTCCTTGTATGCCAAACAGTTGTAAGTTCTAACTTTTGAGAATTTTCTTTCATTTCTGAAACATTTTAGCTTTCACTTTGGAATTCTACTAAATATGTCCCCATATGGTTAAAATTATTATCAAAAAGTCTATGTAGTCAAGCCCATTCTATTTTTTAGCACACTTGGGTTTTTTGCACATGGGTGATTAGAAATAACCAACTATGAGTGATCGGCAAGAAGGGGGTGTAGCCTCGTACCAGGAAAATAGGATTGTTGACCTCCAAGGACATGGGCAATAGGAGTACGCCCAAATACCAACAGGATAAGGCCATTTAGTAGTGAGTGCATTACTCTGTTGCTCTATATGATATTGCTACTGGCAGCATTCAGTCATGAAAAGATTTAATTCTGTTCAATATCTCTTTTAGAAGGTAGGGAAGATCATTGTGCCTTTAAAAAATATTTCCATCAAAAGCCATGTTTCTCAAAGAATTACATGTTGGTTTTCTAGAAGTTGAACTTATGTAACACATTGTGTTTCCTGACAGTGATGGATTGAATCACCACTGTGCACAGAAGATACAAGTTAAATAGGTACAGGTAGCAAATGGAGACCTGTCACGTTGTACTTAAGAGGCTTAATTGAATGTAATAAATATGTACTAAATATAATATACTAATACATAATAAATATAATCATATATGTATGTGTTAATATTTAATTATATATGATACTTAATATATAATTATGATATATTATATGTATCAATAAATATATTTATATATAATTATGATATATAATAGATGATAATTAACATATATCAATAGATATATATTGAAGATATATATTTAGAAAGCATTTATTGAAATGCTTTGAAAAAGATACTTGTAGATATGAATCAGGGTATATTTCAGGCATTGCGGGGTGTTACATGTGAGTTCCATAGGCAGAGACAATCATTTTATTAAAATATCTTCTTTTCCTTTCCAGAGATTGTTTCAGTAGGTGAACATCTGGAATAAAAATGAAAAAGCATAGCAGAACATTATCATCTAGGTCTTGGGGAAATAGAATGCAACCCTGTTGTCTTTTGTTGATTATAGAGAAAGGAATCTACCCATATCTCTAGAAGTCAAGGGACCTGAGCTCTTACCTCAGATTAATTGCATGACCTTGGGAAATATATAGATGGTTTTTGGGTTTTACTTCCCTCACCTGTGGAATGGTAAAGACTAGATAAAATATAGAGATTAGATTAGATAAAATATAAGACTAGACCTATAGACTACAATTTCTATCTATGTTAGACTAGATAGAACAAAATTCGCTTCAGGGCTGAGATTTCATAAGGTTTTATTATGCCCTCCACTCCACCTTAGCCACTCCATTTTGTCATGGTCATGTTCAGTGGCATTACCCTCTTTAAGTTCTCAGTCTCCAGCATCTTGCTCTTTGATTACTACCTACTATATTTTTAGCTTCTTCAAATACACTCTCTCCAACAACTCTTTGACCCCACTAGGACCTCCAAAGCCCATACCCTGTTTTTACCTCCTTATATATTCTGATAAACCTTAATTATAATTCATGGCATGTGATTCCAATCTTCCCTTTGCTTAAGCCTTTGAATCCTTTACCCCTCTCTTCTTCTGTCATGATGACTTGGTAAAATTGCAACCCTTGTGTTTGAAATCACCATCTCTAGGAAATAGACTTAGGTTTGCTTTAGGAGGTTTATGGGGGAGTGCTTCTGGGAACATCACATGGGAAGAGTGAAGCAGGATTGGGCAGAAGGAGAAGTTAAACTGTGGTGCATTTGCAGTAGAGGCTTCAACTGGTCCTTTGGGGTATGATGAAGAGCTGAGAAGACCCTTTGGAATTGTTTCACCTTGGGATAAGGTGACTGTTTTTTTTTTTTCTTTTTTTTTCCTTTTTTTTTTTTACCTCTTTCAATTGACAAATCATGAAATGTGGGAAGCCCTGGGAATGGGATGAGGCAGCTCTCTCCAGCTGCAGGCAATGCCTGGAAAGTGATTCAGCTGATAGTTGTTAGCCCCCAATGCTGGGAGACTGGGTGTCTCAGTCTTAAATGGGGAATCTGGGCAATACAGCACTATGTCCACTCCACCTAGCTGGGGGCAACTCTCCAGGTTTGCAGCTGAGTGGCTGATTGAGGCTGGTAAGTGTAAGATTTAATAGATGGAGGCAGAGACAGAGGAAAGAAAGAGACCAAGTTATAGGGCCAAGAAAGCCTTTATTGGGATCTGCAATTCCCGGGCGAGGTTCCATGACTTCGGGAGTGGGGAGTCAGGGAAGTCACGTCTGGTACGGGAGGGGCAAGGTATTTTATGGGTGAAAGACTTCCAGTCTGGTCCTGGGAGGGCAGACCACCAAATAAGGGCACTTTAGGGAAGTGGCGGGATGGGATAGGTTACCTCCTTTGTCAGGGTGACGGCTTCATAATTGGCTGTTTTCAAACCGGCACGGGACATTCCAGGTCTGCAGGTGAGGGGTGGGGGTCCTCGGTGCACGGTGTTTTTCTCTAACCCACAGCAAAATGGCCGCTGGGTCTTCTTCTTAAGGTAACTCTTACAGTAAGAAACATAGAACCAAGCTGAATAGGCTTACTTTAAATTCATCACTGTCAATTTCAAGTGAGCTACAGTTCTGCCCACAATCCTACTACATTTCCCTATTTCATACCTTTGCCTTGTCTCTCCAAAACATTTTCCTTATCGTCACCCTTGACTGATAACCTTGTGACTTACCTGAGGAAATATAAGCAATTAGAGAACTTCCATGTTTTTCTTTCACCAATATAGCAATGTATACATGAACCTATCCTTTTGCTACAAAGGTGAGTTGTTGATGAATCTAAGTCCAATTTCTCTTTCACTGGGTTCCATTCATTCTTTCCTACTTAAGGGACTCCCTTTTACACTTTTCCCCTTTCTCTCTGCCATTTTCCCTCTGTGCACTGGATTGTTCCCATTAACATAAAAACACATGGATGCCATTTTCCATCTTAAAAGTACCCTGCCTTGACCCACATCATTCTTCAACTATTACCTCTTTTCTGCTCTGCTTTACAGAAAAACCCATTGAAAGAGTTATCTGTACCCTCTGACTCCCCCTTTTCCCCACTTCTTTACTTTTCTTCTCATTCTTTCTTAAACTTTGTCCAAGAGCTCCTACTATTTCACTGATATTACATTTGTCAAGGTCCCTAGTATCTCCATGTTTGCTTACTTGGCTGATTTGCAGCATTGGGCATGGGTGATCGTTCTTTTCTTAAAACACATTCCTCATTCAGTTATGGGGATACCATCATTTCTTGGTTCCCCTCTTATCTCACTGGCTGTTATTGGTTTGCAATCCTCTTGGGAACTTTCTGAAACTCGCCCCCAAACACAGAGGGCAGGGAGGGAGTGAAGAAAGAGGAAGGCCACGTCAGTTTAGTAGGTGACACTTTTAATAAACAAAAGGAACTTTACATGTGAGGTTTCTCTTGGGTCGCAGCAAGGCAGGCAGATCCAAGCACTTGCCTGCGAAATCTTAATGCAAGTGTTCTCAACACATCACTATCTCAGAGCTCTGTCCTTTTGAGCAGCTTCTGGGAGCAGGAAAGGCAAGCAGAACCCACATTCCTAGGATAGGGGAGGGACTCTGAGTTCCTGAGTTTAGCTCACAGGTCAATCAACGGTCATGTCTCTTCAATGACCTTCACCAACAGCTGCTCCTCTTCAAGCATCTGTTCTGGATCCTCCTAATCTTCCCAACCTCTAAATTTTGGAAAGCTCCAGGGCTGAGTCCCCCGACTTATTTCCATCTTTTTCTACACATCATAACTAAGTGATTTCATCTAGTCTGGTAACTTCTAATACCAGAATTTTCTCCCAGACTTGTATAAGCAACTGCTTATTTGATATCTCCAGTTGAGTAACAATAGTGAAATGGAATGCTTCCTGTGTACCAGGTACTGCTCTAAGCCCCTTATGTATATTTATTCAAATACTGATGTCCAAGAGGCATCTCAGACTTAGCTAGTGTGTCTAAAACTGAACCTCTGAATCTCATTCCCACCCACACCAGCTTCTCCCTCAAAATATTCCACCTTGGTGAATGGCAGCACCTTTCATCCGGTTGTTTCGACCCCAAACCTCAGCGTCATCCTAACTTCCCTCTTTCTTTCATATCCCACATCCAATCCATTGACAAATCCTCTTAGCCCTATTTTCAGAATACACCTGCAATCCAAATAGTTCTTATCCCCTGTATCATTGCCACCTGATCCAAAACATCATCATCGCTTGCTTTCACTATGGCGCCCTCTTCAAACGGTGACTACACAGAACCTGTAAAAACATAAGTCAAATTGTGTCATTTTTAATTTTTAATTTTTATTGGAATATAGCTGACACACAGTGTGACATTTGTTTCAGGTGTACAGATGATGTCCTTCTTTTGCTTAAAACCTCTGAATGCTTTTCTATCTCAGAACAAAATTCAAAGTTTTTACTGTGACCTACAAGGTCTAAATGGCAGGCCCCTCGTTAACTCTCTGGCTTCATCTTCTACCATTCTTCACCTCTATCTCTGTTACCATGTGGCACTGGCTTCCTCACTGTCCTCCGAGTCCCTTCCCTAAGCAGGCTTCTGTCTTAGCACCTGTGCATTTGTGGTTCCTTCTACCTGGGAAACAGGCTGACATAAGTGTCATGACACCTAATTAAAAGAGGCATTAGAAGATTGCTCACTGGAAGAGTTTTATTTACATGCATTGTCTGATTATCTCCAACTAGCAAGCAAAGCCATGAAGTTATTAATTATTTTTCATGCCCTTCTTATGTAAAGAGATGTTCTCTGTGTAGAAGTTAAAGTACAAAAACAGATTAAATATAGAATTGCAGCCAAGACTACATCTTTCTGCATTAAGCTCAACAATGGTGATTTAGTTTTAGCGAAGCAATGTAATCCAACATTAAATTAATACTGATCATTTGAATTTTATTGACTCTGTAGTCTTGTTTGCATTTAATTTATAAATTAGTGTTAGTTTTATAGTTGCATAAGAATGATCAGCATAAAGAATTTATTTTTGGTTTTATGTTTGTGACTATTTAAGTAATATTATAGTAGAAATAATGAGACAACACTGGAGTTTGCAAGCATATTTCTCCTTTAAAAGAGGTCTTTATATTGAGTCAAATTTGAAAAACACATTTTAGGTGATTGCATGGTGATTTTCAAAGTCAGATTCCTTATAAGAGAACACAAGGGAGGGAGCATGAGAAGCTTAAATGTTGCAGACAAAAGTTAAAAAATAAGAAAAGTGTTGGCAGTACATTTAGCCAATTATAAAGAGAACTACAGAAAAAGAAATTGTAAAATTGAAAAAAAATATGGTTCCTGGCTAAGGAATTATTAAACATTTAGATCCAGGAAAGAAGTTTATATTAATTTTCCAGACACTTTCTACTTTCCATTTCTCCATTCCATTAAACACCCCCCAAATAGAAAAAACAAAAAACAAAAACATGAGACCTGAAGATGAAATCAAATAGCATGGAAAATATCGAGAGGTTTTTCCTATAATAAAGCTAAATGTATCCTCACCGTTTGATTGTTTTTGGAAGTGGTTCTCATAAAGAGATGGTTAAAGTTAGCGCTATGAGTATCTGGTGACCGCAAGACAAAACAAAAGCAAAAACAGGAAGCACCTCTATAAACTTATACTTCATTTATGTTTTATTTATTTATTTTATTTTATTTTATTTTATTTTTTATTTTAGAGAAAGAGTGCATGAGCAGGGGAGAAGGGCAGAGGGAGAGAGGGAGAGAATCTTAAGCAGATTCCTTCCTCAGTGCGGAGCTGGATACGGGGCTCCCACAACCCTGACATCAAGCCCTGAGATGAAATCAGGCAGTGTTGTGAAGCGATTTTGCACATGCAGTTAGAGTCTCAAGTCAGTTGACCTTAAGATTATCCAGGTGGACTTGACCTAATCACATGGGCCCTCTATTCAGAAGCAGAGGATTCTCTCCCAGTGATCACAGAAAAGAATCTCCGAGAGATGCACTCTGGCTGGCCTGGAAGAAAGCAGACATTCACACGAACTGCCTCTGGGGGCCACATGGCAAGGGGTTTTGGGTGGCCCCTTGGAGCCCAGAGTAGTCCCCAGCCAATAGCTAGCAGGAAAAGGGAACCTCAGTCTTCCAGCTGCAAGGAAATGAATTCTGCCAACTTCTGGTGAATTTGCAGGAGGACCACAAGCCTCAGAGGTGAGCCACAGTCCTGGCAGACACGTTGATGTCAGCCTGGTGAGACCTGAGCAGCGAATCCAGTCACACTGCGCTGACTCCCGCCTACAGAACTGTGAGATAACGAACATTTGTTGTGTTTTTCAAGCCACTACGTTTATGACAATTTATACAGCAATAGGGGTGCCTGGTTGGCTCAGTCAGGTAAGCATCCGACTTTAGTTCAGGTCATGATCTAGTGGTTCATGAGTTTGAGCCCCATGTCAGGCTCTGTGCTGATGGCTCAGGGCATGGAGCCTACTTGGGATTCTCTCTCTCTCTCTCTCTCTCTCTCTCTCTCTCTCCCTCCCTCCCTCCCTCCCTCCCTCTCCCTGCCCCTCCCTCACTTGTACTCTGTCTCTCTCTCTCAAGAAATAAACAAACATTAAAAAAAATTTTTTTAATTATATGGCAATAGAAAACAAATACAGAAATCATTTCTCTTTTCAACTAGTTGTACTGGAACTGTGTAGATGCTATCATCGTTGCCTCTTGGAGCAAGGATGGATGGAAGTAAACACTGCTATTTTTATTTTTTTCCGTGACACCAAATTTCATTAAGATAGGACTATGTCCGAAAGAGCTTTGGAATGTCAAAGAATATAAAGTAAATAATAAAGGAACAAGGAAACCACAGGGTATCACATCGGGTCTTGCATTCCTCTGGCTCCGCTATGGACATCCAGCTGGGAGTCTAGATTTGGTCTTGAACCTGTGATGCATGATGCAGAATTACAGGTAAACATTAGGTTAACAAGGCTGCTGGGGATGAAGCTTATTTATAGAAAGTCAGTTTTCAATATCAGACACTGTAATAAATCAACAATATAAACTCTGGCTGCATGCAAGGCACACCAGCGGGTAGTATCAAGACAGAATTGTTAGCATATTCTGCCCGGTGACATAAAAAATGCCTCTGTGCAGGTAAAAGTTGAAGAGTGTCTCTTCTCTTTCAGATTTATGCAGTAGGAGGCTATTGATACAGGAGATGGGTGAGATTTTAGGCTTTGCGGGTCATGTGGCCTCTGTTGTAACCACACAGTTCTACTGCTGTAGTGTAAAATCAGCCTCCGATGATATGCAAAGGAATAAGCATAACCACATTCCAATAAAACTTTATTTATGAACACAGGTGGTGGGCTGGATGTGGCCCAGGGCTGTAGTAGTTTGCAGACCCTGTTCTAGATGGGAGAGGAGGGCCTGAACTGGTGGCAACACTTGGGGGACATAGAATTCATGAGATCTGATGACAATTGATTTTGAGGAGAAGAAGATGAGAAAAAGACTGGGGACTTTGGGAGGACAATGGTGCCACTATCTGAGATGGGAACAAAGATGGAAGAAATGACTTGTGTGATGGTGGGGTTGTGGATAGAGGGCTTTGGGTATTGAAATAATAAATGTGAGGTGCCTTCAGAATATTTCTGTGGAAAAGTCTAGGCAGCATTTAGAAGTATAAGGACAGATCGAGAGAGAGAGAGAGATTTGGGTAATTTGGGAGTTGTCTCCATGAAGGTGATATATCTTGAAGCCATAGGTGTAGGTGAGATCACACATGGAGGGTTTGTAGAATATGAACTAATGTATATAAAAGTGCTCTTTAAACTGTAAGGCATTATACAAATGTAAAATATTCTTATTATTCAATGTGACAAACAGAAGCATAAAAGGCAGTAACAACCATTTTATGTCTCAGAATCCCTGCTAGTTCCCAATTATTGCATTTTCATTCTGTGATGGCCTTTGAACAGCTCTTTTTTCCTTCCCTTGCGTACACACAGAGATTATAATGCATTAAACATTATGCATGTGTTGGCATAATGCCTCCCACCACCTTCCCCTTCCCCAAAAGATACTCTCAAACTTCTTTTGGTAGACATAAACTTTTAAGAGGGCTGAGACAAAGACCCAGAAATGCCACTTTGATATTAGGGTCCAATGCTTGGAGTTTTGTTTAAATGAGGAATGAGGCAGCAGGTTTAGGGATATCAATATTTAATCGTTTAGAGGGTAAAACAGACACAGAATGCCGGGGCAGAAAAGACCTAAGACATAATATCAAGTTAGAGTTGAGGAAGCCCTGAACTCTTGAAGAGTCTGTGGGGAAATTGCTCTTTTCTCTGACCTTAAGGACACCAGGGCTGTCCCCTACGCAGGTCCGATTTTCATTTCCAGGGCATTTCACTTATCTACTGCTGCTAAACAAATGACGCCCAAACGTAGTGTCTTAAAAAACAGAAACCCGTGTTATCATGTTTCAGGGTTTGTGAGTCTGGAATTTGGCTCTTACTTGGCTGGGTGACTCTTCTGTTCCACGTAGCATCAGTGGAATCACTTGCTGGTATTCAACAGGTGGATGGGCTGGTCTGGGAGGTCTGAGACAGCTTCACTTGCATGTCTGACACCTTGTTCAGGTGGCTAGAAGGCTGAGCTCAGCTGAGACTGGGGACCAGAAAACCTACATGTGACCTCTTGAGCCTGGTGGCTTCAGGATAGTCAACTTTTTTATGTAGCAGCTCAAGGTCCAAGAGTGACTGATCTGGCAGCCTGAAGTCACATGGTGTGACTTCTGTTATTCTGTTGGTTGAAGTCATCATGAATCTTTGGTTCTGTCCAGATGTAAGGGGAGGGGTGGCAAACCCCACCTGTGGATGGGAAGAGTATCAAATAATTTGTGGCTATTTTTTTTTTTAACCGCTACATAGGCCGTCTGGCAGAAAGATGCAGCTCCTCGATGACAGCTCAGATGATATGGATACCAAGGAAGTGCTGCCCTCCTAGGCCCAGCATTTCTTGGAGCCAGGAAGATTCCAGCATGTCATGTAGGTTACATATTTGTGAGATGGGTTCCCCTACCTGGAGGGTAGATCCTGAGACCTGGATGCAGGTAGTTTATTTTGGGAAGTGATCCCAGAGAACAGGAGCAGGGGATGGTGAAGGGTGAAATGGGGAAGGAAGGAGCACCCGTCCTAGGGTACATTGTCAAGTTGGTCACTGCTATGGGCTTCTGGGACTCAGCCTTGCTGAGATCTTCTGAAGAGCTGTGGGGTTCCACCTCAGAATTGTCTGTCTGGAGGCAGACAAGAAACACATCAGCTCCTACCTCCCACTGGCCAGGGGCTGCCCCACGGGAGGTTGGCTTTCTCTTACTCCCAGCTCTACCCAGACCACCTACACCATGATGGTAGCGCATATCGCGTAGCATCAGACAGATCCTGGGCCAGACAGTCAGGCCCACGGTGAGCCAAACTGAGGTGCTGTCAAATTACACATGCAGGAAGCTGGTTGCCATAGCAACGGATAGGGTAAAAGGTGGGCTGGGAGACCGTGAGGTGGCCACAAGAGGTACCTGGTATGCATGCACATGCTTGAACTTCCCCATTAACTAAGCCAAACACACAGGCTTTAAGCAAGGGCGCTACACAGCAAAAACATGTAGCAGAGCTTATTTCAGTTTTTCCCTTCCTCTGGATTCCTACTGAGACAACGTGTGGCTGCCAGGGACACTCTAATCAAGGCCCATGTCACCATTCTGGAAGAGCTTACATCAGTAATAAATGAACTCCTCTTTAAAAAAAAAAAAAGGTTTGTACAGATCGCACTTTCCTGGATCATGAGCAAACAGCTCTAGCAAGGGCCACATCCTTAACTCATGGGAGAAACCAAGACTCGGTGACTGGCCAGGTGTCCCCAAACAAGACCCCTGCCCTCAGCACTCCAGTGGACAGGAAAACGCATTAAAACCTTTATCCTCCTCACTCCAGTCCCAAGAGGAGAGGCAATATCAATCGTGGCTGGCGATGTTTATCATTGCTTCTGCTCAACAGTATCAGAGGACGACCCAATGGATAGAAATGGCAGGAACAAGATCAACGTAGTCTCAGAGGCCATTTTCCAGGCTCCTAGTGAGAAAGATAAGTTCACCCTATTCTAAGTGAGCCCGTGTGTGAAATCCATATTTCTATATAAAAGAAAGATGATTCATCTCATATTTATATATAAAAGAAAGACAGTTCATCTCTTTGCAAAAGGAGTCTCCAGGGGACTAATTTGCCTATTGAGCTCCCCTGGGGCATTTTATTTGTGGTTTCGTTATTGAAAGCAGAGGCCTGCATGGCATGCTGTAATGGTTCTCAAAATGATTCTAGACTGTGGATATTTTATTTCAATGAAAGCTTTGTGAAAGTTCAGTAAATGAGTCGGATGGAAAACTGCCGCTCAGCTTCAAGATGGGGATAGGCACCTGTAATTGCAGATTCGTCTCTCAACCTCTCTTCATCTCTCCTCTTGCCTTGACCCTTGTCAACACACCTTGTATAGCTCCTAAGATCATGGCTTGGAAGTCTCTGCTGTGTTGTAGAAGTCAGGAATGTGTCCTGCTGCCAGCACTAGCAAATTGGATAACTGTGGCTTAAAGAAATCGGGAGTCACTTTACCTCACTTATCAGGAGGTCTCGACGTGGGCGAGCACCATTGTCTCAGCTGCTGTGGCTTTATGTCTATTTCTGCTATGCTTCCTCTATTGACTTGTTGCCTTATGGTCTCAAAAGAACTGTAGCATCTCTAAATGTCACAGCTGAGTTCAAGGCAGAAAGAACGTTGAAGGGGAAATTCTGTAAATTGCAATGTAGCTGACACACAATGTTATGTTAGTTTGGGGCATACAACCTAGTGATCAGACACGTCTGTATGTCATGCTGTGCTCACCACAAATGTAGCCACCATCCGTCACCACACAACACCATTGCCTATATTCCCCCATGCTGTACATTTCATCCCTGTGACTTACTCATTTCATAATTGGAAAGTTATGTGGAAGAAAGAAAGTTGAAAGGAAACTTTATTTCTGCCTCCCGATGGTGTATTTTTTGGGGGGACGGGGAACGTGACACATTACCAGATGACTGTCCTTTAGATGTCATTAGCCAGAAATAGATCACAGGCTCATCATGGACCAATACCGACCAAAAAGCATGAGAAGCACTTTATCCACTAATAATTTATTTCCTGAGGCTAAGGAAAGGGCCTTTCCTCTCTGAAATCACAGAATCTCTGCCTGTTTCTTGAACAAATCAGGGTTTTATTAACTGGGAAGTGGAGATGGGGAAGGGCAGTTGGATAAGCAACTGGATAGACAGCAAACTATGTCAGTCACAGCCAGTGGGCCAGGAGACCCGACTGTGAGTTCTAACTTGGCCACTTAACTTAATCGTGATGCGTTGGACAAGCTACTTGACATGACCTGGCTGTAGCGACTTCATGTATAAATTGAGGAAAGCACCAAGTTTCCTTCTAGCTCCTGTTTTTTGGTTTTGTACAATTTTAATAACTTCCTGAATGTTCATGGCTAAACCAAAACTGGTTTGTAATCAAAACAGATGCCCTAATGGGCTTGTATTTTCAGGCAGCAAATTATGTGCTGTGGATTTCAAAAAAACCCCACTTCTTTCGATCTTTGAGGGAACAATCAGCTATTTCCTCCTTCCCCCAATAGTTAAATTTTATAGTTGAATAGGACTGACTTCTTCCATATAATTCTTATTTAGTTTTTCTTAATAAAGAAGAAAAAAAATCAACCTTTCAATTTGGCACAAAGCTCCATCTAAGTAACAGGAAATTATTACCAACCCTCTGATTGATTGTCCAATATAAAACAAGGTAGATGTCTTTTTAAATATATAATTGCAATCAGTGTTTGGCTGTTTCAAGTATACAATTTTCACCAGTAGCTAACACATGTAAAGCTGAAGGTTCTGATTGGGTAATACGTTTGTGGTTTGCACAGTGCCTGGCTTTTTGTAATTACTCAGTATGTGTTTTTTGAACCAATGAATTATGCTAAGAAGCATAAATGAGCCAGAATAGACCAGTGTAGAATTAATTCCTCAGAGTTAGATTTTTCATAGTTTTAATGTTCTTGATGTTATTAAGGAGGGCATTGAAAAAGAGCATACTTAAACCGATTGATAGTATATATTATTTGTACATTAGTTGATGTACAAAAGGAAGTCAGGAATAGAGCGGCGTGCCAACTCCTTCATTGACTATGAACTGAGTGTCCTCTAGATGCCAAGTGCTCTTCTAGGCAGCATAATACATGGTGAAAGAGAGAGGCAATGGTTTCTGCTTCTAAGGAGATTGCATTTCAGTAGAGGAGACAGACAATAAACAAGTAAGCAAACTCTATTTCAAGTTAGTGGTGAGCGCTACAAAGAAAAGGAAACAGGATAATGTGATGGTGAATGAGTTGGGGGTGGGCGGAGCGGGGGGGGGGGTAGTGGTGGTGGTTGTGGTGAACAGCACCGGATAGAGCAGTTTTGGAAAGCTTCTCTGAGGATTTGCCTTGTGAGCTGAGACCAGAAGGGAGCTAGCCATTATGAAGATCTGAGGGAACAATGTTCCAGACAGAGGGAACAGTAAGTGCCAATGCCCTTTGGTGGTATTGAGCATAATGTGGTTAAAGACAATTAAAGCCAGGGTGGCTCAAATGTAGAGAACCAGTTGGGGGAGAGTGGGAAGAGATTAGTTGGGAAAGGTGGCCAAGGGGCAGCCTGTATAGAACCTTGTAGAACAAGGATATTATCCTGACTGCAGTGAAAATCTATGTAAGGTTTTAGGCAGAGGAGGGACATGGTCTGCTTTAAATTTTTGTGAGATCTTCTATCTGCTGGTTGGAGAATGGATCGATGGGGGCAAAACCAGAACCAAAGATATCAGTTCAAGGGCTATTGCCATAATTTAGGTGAGGGAAGACAATGCCTTATGCACCAGGAGATGGGATAGATTTGAGATCTATGTTGGAAGAGGAGTCACTTGCTAATGACCCGTACATGGGGGTTGATGAAGGAATGAAAGGAATTAAGCATGGCCACTTGGTTTAGGCTGAAGTGATTAGCAGGAAGGGTGACTTTTTTTTTAATGGAAGATGGGGGTGGGGAGAAGCGCTTGGGGTGAGGTGGTGGTTGGCAGTCAGACGTTCTGATTTGGAAATGTGAGATCTGAGCTGCGTTGCAAACATCTACACCTTGAAAGTCTACTTTGAAGCAGGGGCTTTACAAAGGAGTACTCCTAGGAATGCAATGGTTAAAGACAGAAGCGAAAGGAACAATTTCTAACAGACCCTCACTAACAGAATCTGCACAGTGCTCTGCTTTCTGTAGCTTCTTTCCTTAAGTACACAGAGAGAACTCTTCCAACGTAATCTCCCTGATCAAGAAAAGAATTGAGAACACACATGTTTAAGACCTTTAGGATGGACTTCCCTAATCCCCTCTTCACCTTTTTGATCGGTCCAAGTGCTTACATCGGCAGAAAATCTAAGCAAATAGAGGCAGCTTTGTAGAGAAATGAATTGTGGAGAAGTCTGCTAGGATTACCAAGATTAATGGAAAAGAAAAGAGCTGTCCTCAAATAAGCGCAAAATGAAATACCAGAATGATGCTGGAAACAAATCAAAAGGAAAAAAAACATCCAAACCCTAAGGTTATGTTTTTATTTTAATAAAGTGGAAATGTGTAGGCAGGAAATTATTAAAAAAATTTTTTTAACTTGGTGAAGCTGTTCAAATAAAATCTGCATACTTTTAATTATAAATTAAACAGAAAGGACTTTGGGCGTCTCAGAATTGGGAATCTGAGTTTTATGCTGTGGATATGAGTAGAAAGTGTGAGTGCTAAGCTATTCCAAAAAATAGAAATGGAAGGAAGACTACCGGACTCATTCTACGAGGCACATATCACTCTTATTCCTAAGCCAGGCAGAGACCCAACGAAAAAAGAGAATTACAGGCCAATATCCTTAATGAATACAGATGCAAAAATACTCAACAAGATACTAGCAAACCGAATTCAACAGCATATAAAAAGTATTATA